>VDFB02243828.1:0-15034 GCA_007258455.2 Sequoia sempervirens | reverse complement strand
GAGAAATGTCCAATGCTTCATAATCATTAACAATTTGACTTTGAAACATCTTACCATTAAATTCAAAAAGGAGCCTAAATTCTTCTTGTAAGAAGGTTCTTCATGAAACCTTACCAACTTACCAAACTCCTAAAACTATGTTTTTTTGGTTGACGCAGGATTGTGCATTTGCTTGGATACTCTTGTATTAGACATGTCGGGTATAAAATTTGTGAGCATGGGCTCACAAAGGTGGAGTTAGGTGATAGAATCACCCTTCAAGATTGTGAGCAATCTACAACGAACTCCATCACTGACAACCCAACCTCTTACGCCAAATACTTTCTCTTTTCCACTCCAAACCATCCTATTGGCATGTTCTCACTACAACTCAACCCTTGCAACCTCTTTACCCTACATCACTTGCAATCATACCTTGATCCTTTTGAAGACCTCACTTCGTCTACTACAATGTGTCACTACAACAATTTTCTTGAGCTTCCTAGCCCTCAACCGCTTAGGACTTCACACACATGCAACAATAGTTTTGAGCTCCTTAATTGTGCTTCCTCAGTCCACATGTTTTTTCACAAGTTGCCTCACAGTCAACGATCTTCTTATGCCCCCAAAACTTTTTCTTACTTTCCTCTCCACTTGAAGGTCCTAGTGCGAACCTTTTTTTATCAAAAGCTTTTTGACTTTGAACATAAGTGTTCCAATCAAAATAGTTTTGCCTGAAATTGTCTGTGTAACAACCTATGTGACATCTTAACCATCTTTTGTGGCAAATTCAACAAAAAATCAACTTCATCTCTGGTTTTTTCCAACCAAGGGTACTTTCATTTAAATTTGAAAATATCTTATTTATTAAAATTAAATATTTATTGAATTTAATTTTTTAACTTGTGCACTAAATTTTCAAGTTACCTATGTGGGAAATAAATTAGAGAAAAAATTACCCCTTTTTTATGGTGTCCCATTGACCTCACTTAAAAAATAATAATTAAAATTATTCTCTTAAATTTATAAAAAATATATCCAACTTATTTTTTAACATTTTAAAAAATTATAAACATAAACTACATTAAAAAATTAAATTTTATTAGTTTACATCATTTTAAAGTTTAAAATATAAATGTCATTTTAAAGCAATCTAGGTTGAAAATTTGTAATTGTGTTGGTTGTTTCTATATGAAAGTGTGACATGATTCTAAAGTAACCTATCAAAGATAGAGGACTATGAGAATCCATGATGTGAAAGCAATGGGCTACCCAAGTGTGTACGACTCTCAACAATAAGCAATAAAGTCTTAAAGTCCTAATAGAAATGATGTATCATTAGATATTATTATTAGAATATCAAATCTAGAAAGTTATTAAAATGAAGAACTCTAAGCTAATCAAGGGTTGTTAGGGTGGTTGATAAATAAGGAGGATGAATAAGCACTAAACCCTAAGGGAAAAGATTGATCATTGAAGCAAAATGTCACCGCATAAAGATAAGAGCTCTAAAAGTGAAGTGAAATTTAAAAATGAACATAATATCATTTTAGAAATTGTAGAGTGAAGATAGGTTGTATGTAGGATCAATTGGGCTCACCAAAGGTTTGGAGGAAAATAAATTTTCCTAGGGTTTAATAATCCAATAAAATGCATTCATATAAGCAACAATTTGTCTAAATTGATAATGAGCTAAATATTGATAATTTGGTAACTTGTACTGGCAAAAAAAATGTAAATAAAACATTAATTGTAGTAGCTCAATAACTAATTGATTCCAAGAAGATAAGGTTCTAGGTCTTGTATTGTTGTCAAACCTTGGAAAATAATGCCTCTATATCAATATAACTACTTGGAATCTTGTGCTAGATTTTTATCTTGTCAAAGGACAAATTTGTAGCCTTGGGGCCTTATAAGTGACTACATATATGTCCTTGTCTTATGGGTTTGTTTGTGTGATTTGTAGATTTCTAATTTATAACTTTGCCTCATATTTCTTTCATTCCTCTATTTTTTTGAGAATTAGGGACTTGTGGTATTGAAAATACCTTTTTAGGTTTGTCATATAACCCAACTATAAGAGCAATGTACCTTGATCAACCCCTTGAAATTGAACAATATCAAAACGAGAAAGCACCTAAGATACAAAATCTTTACTATTTTTGTTGTATTGGATTGAAGAGTGTTACTATTGATCACTAACTAGAATAATTAATCTTTCAAATGCTATAGATTTTGGGATGTAAGAGAGATGGTTAGGATGAATCCATTGAATGTCTATAAATACTAGCACAAAACATTAAATTGCATCAAAAGTGGGTCTAGTTGACCAATTTTGAATTTGAATTTGGAAAGGACATGTCCAGAACCGTGAGGTTGACTCTATATCCATAGACTTGTTCTAGAATGGAATAACACCTACGTCCAAGTGGAAAATGACTAAATGGAGGTAGGCGCATAGATAGATGTGATAGACAACCGGTAAGATGAATGTATAAGAGTGTATAAATGGTTAGAGCAAGCTAAATTATGTGTATGTGTATGTGTATGTAGATTAAGAGGCTACAACAATGAGCCCAAATTTTCACAATATCATGCCATTAGTCATTATGTATGTGTATTCAGACATCATCTCAAAATAAACACAAAATAGAATGAAAAATGACATGAACATATAATTTACAAAATGATATCAATTAATAGCGACAAATATGTAGACTTTAAAAACAGAACTTTGACTGCAATTAAGAATTACATTTTTTTTAATGACATCTTTTACAAAAATGCAATGCCATCTACTATAATTATGGCTAAATCGACAGGGTTAATCATGTCAAGGGAGTGAGAAAATTAATATGTAACAATACAGAAGTAGAAAAATGCCTATGATAATACAAAACTTCAGGGGGAGTTGACCTCAACATGGATCCTTCAATGGTCGGCTCCACTCTATTAAATTATCAATATGCTGGACATTTCTCATATCTTTTCAATTTGCAAGTATTCTGTCAAACATGTTCTCACATGTCATTCCATAATGGTGACTCACAATACTAGAAATCTAGTCCCCTTCTCCTTAATCCACTCCAACCTTTTTGTGGGCCAGCTATACTTAATACAATTGCATATGTTGGAGTATTTTGTTGTTAGAATTACAGAATGATACCTCATCTGTCCTCTATTTCTGGGGGACCATTTATATTTAGCTTGTTTTTCTCTGGAATTTGTTAGATCAAAGAATGACTAACATTGTGATTAATTTGACTCCTAGCTACAAATATTATTAATCAGAATGTTTTAAAACAAATGCTCGAGGATCTGAAATCAGGAATCCCAGACCTCTTAAGTTATGAATAGTTCGACAAGCCTTTAGGATGGCAAGGCATTTGATTTTTTGAGTTTTTACTTCTGTTAGCTCGTATGGACTGGAATTTTGGAGTTAATATGTAGGTCAACTGCTATTTCAGCCTTAGAAATGGAATGAAGAAAGACCCTCCCTGAGCTTCCCCATCACCCTTGTGACTGCCATCTTCACTAGATTTATTTAAATCATCTTCTTGGAGATTCTCTCTCTGTTCAGTTCACTTTTGTTCTGTGATATATTCTTCAAAAGTTACAGAAAGTGAATTTACGGTGTCTTATCATATAGCTTTTGTTATAGTTGAATCTGTTACCAATTGAGATCCATAGAAAATGATTAAAAATCATCAATCTTTAGCTGGAAAATCACTTCCCTGTTTGGGCGAATCTTCTGAAATTGATTCATGCCGATATGTGCCTTCAGAAACTACCGTTGTGGAGACCGGAAGACACTGAAAATTGTCTCAATCATCGTCTTCTTCTTTTTCCGGACTGTTTTTACCATATGGGAGGTGGAAATGATAGAGTCCAACTATGAAGGCATCTCTTTTTTTGCTGCTGATGACTGCACAGCTAGTTTTGGAGCAGGCAATGGAAGAGGCAGAGTAGTTGCCAAACTTGACGTGGGCAATTGAAGCTCGATGTATCCTGCATAGGAAGAACAACTATTAGATGAAGCCTGTGGCCATCAACGCGCAACATAAAATATATTTAGTAAAAACAATTGATCATGTTCCAGAATTCTAATGATTATCATGCTATTTCTGTATGTTTTCATAATGTACAATCAACTCATTTAAATGCTTTGTTGTAGATCTAACATAAATTTAAACATTAAATTTAAACATGCTCAATGGTATTGAAGTGGGATATTCAAGTTACTTTCCACGAGATTGATTATTTATAATTAAGTTGAACAAATAACAATGAGATCAATATTGATATCTTGGTCATTTAAAATACTAAATAAATATTAGATTCTTGTGCTGCTCTCAATATCAATATTCTAGTAATTTGCAACAACTGATGAATGTCAAGGAGGTAAGGTTTTACATCCTATGTTGCTCTTAAACCCTAGAAAACAAGGCCTCTTTGTTAGTATAACTACCTAAAATCTTATGCTAAATCTTTATCTTATTAAAGGAAAAATCCATAGGCTTGAGAATAGTTTATGATTGCAAATATATACTCGTGTTCCAGATTTATGTAGATGTCTACTTTATAGTTTTGTCTAATATTATGTTCATTGCTTTGTCTTTTGAGAATTGGGGACTAGTGGTATTGAAAAATAATTTGTTAGGTTGGCATATGACTCAGCCATAATAGAACACTAGCCTTGATCAACCCCTTGAAATTAAATGATGTTAAAAATAACAAGCACCTGAGATGTAAAATCTTTACTCTTTGTATTGTGTCAAGTTGAAGTGTGTTGCTACTAATCACTTTCTAAAATGTTTGATCTTTCATATGCTTGTGAAGTACAATACAAGGGAGATGATTAGAATGAATGCATTGAATTTCTTTAAATACTAACATTAAATTGCACCAAAACTATGTTTAGTTGATTCAAGGTAAAAGTATAAAGGAGTGCTAGTCAGCCAAAATTGAAATTAGAAAGGGATAAGTTCAAATCCATGAGATCATCCCCATATCCACAAACTTGTCCTAGAATGAAATAATGATTAGATCCAAGTGACAAATGACTAATGGAGGTAGATGCATAGATAGTTGTGATAAACAAATAGGTACGATGAATGTATAGGAGTGTATAAATGGATAGAGTAGTGCTAAATGTCTCAGAATGCATGTATAAGGATGATCCCAATTTCTCACAATATCATGTCATTTGTCATTATATACATACACTAAGACATTACCTCAAAATACAGACAAAAAGAAAAGAAAATTACATGGATATGCAAATTTCACCATACTATATATATGAACATGGAACAAAGAATGCATGGGATGCCTCATGATTGCTGTTAGAGTGCCCGTAACCTACAACAGGCTCTGGGGTTTGGATTTTAAGGCGAGGGGCTCCAAGGAGGGGTGTGGTGGTTGAGGTTAAAGTGTGAGGAAGTGTGGTGGTGGAAGTGGGGTTCGAGGAGGATCAAGGGGCTGGGTGTTGGGCACAAGGAAGGTATGGCAGAGGCTCCCAAAAGCCTTGTGCTTGCTAGGCCAAAGCCTTCTCAGAATTTTTTGGCAGCCATGCATGCACAAAAATTGGATCCATCCTTTGTGGGTGAGAGCTCTAAGCTCAAGAAAGTGAACGGATGCTTGCCGCGGAGTCAAGATCGCCCTGTTCTGGTTATTTCTCCTGAATCGGTTTAGGAGGACATAGATTATTGGAGCCAACATGTTCTAATCTGCAAGTTCTTGGGTATTCGTGTCCCTCTTTCGGCTTTAGAGTCTTGGATCCGTCGAACCTGGCAGGTTGAAGGAGATTTCGATCTTTTGGTGGCTGCAAATGGCTATTTCATGGTTGATTTTTCTTGTATCTCAAATCGTAATCGTGTTTTTGAGGGAGGGCCATATTTTTACAATCATGTTGGCTTGTTCATTAAGCCCTGGCATGGAGGTTTTAATGCGACAGAGGATCTTCCTACACAGGTTCCTGTTTGGGTCCGTCTTCCATGGCTGCCGTTGGAGTTTTGGAGGGAGGATATTCTGCACCAGATTGCGGCTTTGTTGGGGAAGCCGGCTGCCATTGCTCAAAATACTTTGGATAAAAAGGTATTCTCTTATGCTCGCATTTGTGTTGAAATTGATTTAAATAGCCTCACCGAATTCTAAACAAATGTCTGTTCTGACCCATATCCTCCTCTCATTTTTTCATGAATATGGACACCTTCGCCGGCTTAGTGTCCCTTTAGCACCCAAAGCGCCGCGCCTCTCATCCTATATGCTGAGGGTAAATTTATATAGATGGCTATCCTGTTAAGGTAGAAATAAAGGAGGGTCATGTTGGCCTATAATTTGGTTTCAACGGTTTGAGTAACCTGACAATCAGCTTTGAGGAAGGGATGGTTGAGATTTCTTCTAGGCCACCGGTATGGATGTGTTGTTGACAAGGCTGGAGAAAGCAATTGTTGTGTAGAACACCTCTCCAAAGATTAGAGTTAGGGAGTTCCAGAGCCTCACCTCGTGGGGAGATGCGTGATGATATTGTTTTAGTAGATTTAGCTAAGGCAGTGTTTTCTTCAGGTAAAGGTCGAGGATCGTCTCTTGCTTTGGGGGTGCTGCAATGCCCTCTCAAGAAGGGGCATTTTGAATTTTCTTCGAAAGTTGGTCGTAAGAAGGATGCAGACAAGATTAAATCTACTGGGGATCTATTGGTAGAATATGGTGCTATTAAGACCCTTGAGGCCCACTTCTCTCAACCTTCCTCATGATTATTCTCTCATGGAATGCAAGGGGGTTGAATAGCACCCCCCGTCAAAAGGCTATTCAAGATTTGATTGTTGTTCATTCTCCTGATATCTTTTGTATCCAGGAAACTAAGCTTCAGGTGGACCTCATGCTTCAACATGCTCCTCGTATTTGGTTTTCTGGCCAGTGTCAGTGTATTGGGTCTAGGGGAACCTCTGGGGGTCTGGCTCTTTTCTGGGATCCTCGTAAGGTTGTCCCTCATTGGTGGATTTCCAACCAGTCTGCTATTTCTATGGTGGCCTCGATTCTGGAATCTGGTGAGACTATTTTGGTTAGTAATGTTTATGCTCCAATTGATATTCGTGGTAAATCCCAGCTTTGGGCTCATATCAGGTATGTTAGGTCCTGCGCTCCCTTTCTGCCTTGGATTTTAGCTGGTGACTTCAATGCTGTGTTGAGCTTGGAGGAGAAAAGGGGAGGGCTGCCTAGGCTTGGCCCTGCTTCAGATATGTTTCAGACTAATGTGGACTCTCTAGCTTTGATGGATGTAAAACCCTCTAATGGAATTTTCACTTGGAATAATAGACGAAGTGGGCCTGAAGCGATTGCCCAGCGGCTTGATCGTTTCCTTGTCTCTTGCTCTTGGGTTAGAGGTAGCTTGGTCATTTGCTCTGAGATTCTTGACTGGCGTGGCTCTGATCATTGGCCAATTAAGTTTTCAACTTCAGCTTTTCCAAATCCTAAGAATCCTCCTTTCAAATTTTAGCTCATGTGGTTGCGTGATCCGTCTTTAGGTGATCTTGTGGCTCAATGGTGGCGGGATGGCGCCCCTGCCTATGGTACAGCTATGTATTCTCTGGTTAAGAAGTTGCAATTTGTTAAGTTTCATCTTAAGCGATGGAATAGGTTGAGTTTTGGTAATTTTCGGGCTAGGAAAAGAGAAGCGTTGGACCGCCTTGCTGTGATTACCCGTCAGATTCGGGATTTGGGCTTCTCGGAGGCTCTTGGGCATGCTGAATCCCAGGCTCTGAAATTGGTGGAAGAGTGGGAGCTTCGTGAAGAGATTTTCTGGAAACAAAAGGCTAGGATTGATTGGCTTCAGGAGGGTGACCGGAATACGGCTTTTTTCCATCATTCAGTGCAAGCTCGTTGTTCCGTGATCCCATATTAGTGGCTTTTTCATAAATTTTTGGCCAAACTGACAATCAAATTATTATTTTAATCAATCTTCAGCATTCAAGCACCTATAGCGAAGCAACTGTGAGGAATTTAAGATGGTGCAAACTAGAGTCTCATCAAATTTGTCCGTAGATTCTAAAAATATTTTTTCAAAAATTTTTGGAATCAAATTGCACTTCTTTTTCCATCTCCTACTTAAAATTAATTTTTTCAGAAAAACAACATTTTAAAAAAGTGACGCATAACGCATACCATATAACTTTTTTTTCCATGAAGGATAAAATTCAATTCTTTTCAAATTTAGATTTGTAATTATATCTAGTAAGTGCTCCACTTGGTTAGATAGTTTTTTGAATATTTTTTCCTTAATCAAGTTTCAAAAGTCAAACAAATTACCGTATACAACGGATCAGATAACACGAATCTCTTTTTTGTATATGTCAAAAAAAAAATTGTTGGATCAAGGACTTCAATATCCGGTGCACTCATATTTTTCAATTTTTTTTTTTGATAATCTTCTATTTTTCCACATGTGAAGAACAAAGAAATTCATTTTCGATGAAAAACCTATGTTTAATAAAACTTAAAAAACAAATACAAACAAAACCAAAACATATTAAAATTATATTCATTGGATAGTTTGTTCGAACACCATAATCATTTGAAATAAATTTTAAATGAATTCATGTGATCCCCCAAAATCTAAATCAAAAGTGATTTTTTATCAGCATTTTGATAGGTGTAAAGGAGACGCATTTATAGGTATGGTTTAAAACTAGCAAGGTTCTATCCAAGGGGGTTTGACCTAAGGTGATTTGATCAAACCCTCTTTAATTGGAATCCTTAAAATGGAACTTTTTAAGGCTTAAATCATTATATTTTCTAAAAATATGTGATTTCGGCTAAAATTTGTTCCTCTCAGGAATTGTAAACCACTATTATAACATTGGAAACGAAAATAAGTGCTTTATTTATTCTCTTGTTAACTCTGAGGGTATTTCAATCTCTGCACAACATGCTCTGTCTAGAGAGGCTCATTAGTTCTTCTCTAATCTATTCACTGAGGATTCTTTACCTGCTGAGGCTAATGAAAATAGAGTCCTTGCTTGTATTCCCTCTTTAATTTCCAATGAGTTGAATGCTTCGCTTATTCGCCCGGTGACTTTGTCAGAAGTGGAGGAGGTGGTGTTTGGGATGAACAAAGGGAAAGCCCCTGGCCCTGATGGGTTCCTAGTTGAGTTTTTCCAGGAGTTTTGGGATATTGTGAAGCTGGATTTGTTGGAGGTTGTTCGAGAGTCTCTTCATAGTAAGCAGATGCTTCATGCCCTGAATGCTACTTTTCTGGTTCTCATTCCTAAGAAGGAAGGTGCAGACAAACTTGATCTTTTTAGACCTATTGCGCTCTATAATGTGGTGTATAAGATTATTACGAAGTTGATGGCTGAGAGACTCAAATCTTGTTTGCCTATGATCATTTCTGAGGAGCAAGGCGGCTTTGTGGCTGGGCGACAAATTCTAGATGGGGTGGTGATTGCGTCTGAAGCCATTCATTCCATGGCTACCTCTCAGGATAGGTCTATGTTTATCAAGTTGGATATGGCCAAAGCCTATGACAGAGTTAAATGGAGTTTTCTTCAGAAGATTCTGCTGGCCTTTGGTTTTTTCTCTGATTGGGTGAGCTGGATTTTGAGTTGTGTGACTTCTTCCTCCTTTTCGGTTATTGTGAATGGGGAACCTTCTGAGCTTTTTGGGGCTAATAGTGGCCTTCGTCAGGGGGATCCACTCTCTCCTTATTTGTTTATTATTTTGGCTGAGGGGCTTGGCCGACTTCTTAAATCTTAGGTTTCACATGGCTTGATTCATGGTTGGCGGTGGGGGATGGGCTTGCCTACGCTTTCTCATCTCCAATTTGTGGATGATACCTCTCTTATGGGACTGGCTTGTATTAGGGAGGTTGATTCCTTCAGGAAAACTTTGGACATCTACCTTGCGGCTTTGGGCCAGAGAGTCAATGAGCAAAAGTATTCTATATTTTTCTTTAATACTCCTCAAGCTATCCAGCGTCAGATTGCTGCTATCCTGCGGTTTCAAATTGGGTCTCTTCCCTTTGTCTACTTGGGTATTCCCCTTGCTGTTGGTCGTCAGCCCAGATCCTCTTGGCAGCAGTTGCTTGATAAGCTTAGGTGGAAGGTTACTCATTGGTCTCATCGTTGGTTGTCTTCTGCAGCTAGATTGACTCTTCTCAAGTCTCATATTCAGGCCTTCCTCACCATGTGCTTTTCTGTTCAAGCGGTTCATGTATTTTCTAAGGAATGACGTTTTCCTTTTGCCACTTTTGGAGAATGTCTCAAATGGAGCCTGTTAAGTGGGAATCATGTGTAGACTCTAAGCAGGAGGGTGGTTCGGTTTACGCTCTGCTATTTTGAATGGGAAAGCTCTTGCTACCAAGCTTTATTGGCGCTGGTGCACCCACCAACACCAGTTATGGGCTCGTATTCTCAACCATAAATATCTTCGGGGTGTTGCTTCTTTTGAGGTCCCTCGCTATCCTCTGGAAGGGAGTGGTTCTATGATTTGGCATACTTTGAAAGTGGGGGCACAGTTGATTAAGGATGCTCTTTTTTTGATCTATCATTCGGGGTCACAGGCTCTTTTTTGGTTAGATTCTTGGGATGGTCACCCTCCTATTCTTTCTTCTTTTCCTCATCTCTAGCCTCTTTCTGAGATTTTTAGTGCGGGTGGCTGGGATACTGTGGAGCATTATAAGGTGGTGCAGCATGATGGTTTGGCTCTACATTTTCATTGGAAGCATCCTTCTGATTGGCCACCATGAGGGTCTGAGGGGGATAGGAGTGAGCTTTCCCAACTTCTAGCTTCCCATGCTTGTAATTCTTTGAGAGGACCTGATGTCTTGGCTTGGGATGGTTTTGACTTGTCTGGAAAGTACTCTGTGGTTGCCAGTTATAAGTAGATTGGTAGGCAGTTGTTTAGGGACATTGAGGTCCCTTGGTGGAAGCAAGTTTGGCACAAGTTGTCATGGCCCAAGTGCAACTTCTTTATGTGGTTAGTGGCTCAAAATCGGTGTCTTACTTGGGATAATTTATGTAAGCGTGGTTTCCAAGGCCCCTCTATGTGTGTTTTGTGTCATGGTTGTGAAGAGAGTGTCTCCCATATCTTCTTCCAATGCTCCTATGTTAGGGAGATTTGGCACTTCTGGTGGGGGGTGTGGAATACGGCCTGCTGGCATGTTTCCTCTTTGGTGGAATTTGGGGAACGGTGGGGTAGGGCCCCTATTTCTACCTCCTTTCTTTAGGCTGCTTGGGCTCTTGGGCCTTCCTTTATTATCTGGAACCTATGGTTGGAGAGGAATAGGTGGATCTTTCAGGATTCGAGGTTGATGGCTCCTCACCTTTGGAGGAAAATTTTACACTCCTTAGGAGAAACTATTGCGGCTAAGTGTGATATGACTATGCTGGTGGACCCTCGAGATGTTGGTTGTTGTAATCGTCTTCATCTTCCTCCTCTGCAACGACAACTCATGTGCAACAGATGCAGGAATCTTACCCCGAAGGTGAATAGGGATGGAAGATGGACCCCTCCTCCCTTTGGAGTCCTAAAAATCAACTCGGATGGCTCTTCTTGTGGAAATCCAAGTCATGTTGGCATTGGGGGTGTGGGCCGAGATAGCTCAGGAGATGTTCAGTTTATTTTCTCTGTGTATAAGGGTCTTCATACGAATAATCTTATGGAGGCTCAGGCCGTTTTATTGGCTGTGGAGCGGGGCAGTCAGTTGGGATGGCAAAGGATCATATGTGAGTCTGACTCCCAGGTTGTGGCGAACTTACTAAAAAGGCAATATATGGATAATGTGAGCTGGCAGTTGGCTTTGATTGTTGAACAAATTCTCACTCTCTGTGCCTCTCTGGAGTATATTACTTTCAATCATATTCCCCGTGAATGGAATGGTGTTGCTGATTGCTTGGCTAAATGGGCTTCTGATCACATGCATGATTGGAATTTGTGATCAGCCAACTACTCCCCGAATATGTCTCTATCAATTGACTACCCGGTTGAAATTGAGTAGTACGAATGCCCTTGCTTTGTAAGGTTTTAATTTAATAAAAAATTTACCCCCTTATGTTAAAAATTTCACCACTACAAAATGATATCAATTAATAATGGCAAATAAATACACATTAAAAATAGGACCAATTAAGAATTACAAAACAAATTTTAGAATGGGTGAGAATACTAAATCACCTTGTTTGGTCATGTCAAGGGATTGAGAAATATGAAATTAGAGTTGACCTTGAATATTGTTGGACGTTTCTTAAACTCATCATTTTGCAAGTACTCTGTCAAACATGTCCTCACATGTCATTTCACAGTGGTGACCCACAGTACCAGAATTACAGAACTACAATTGCCTGTGTTGAAGTATTTTGTTGTTAGAATTACATAATGATACCTCATCCATCTTTGTGCACCATTTATTTTGGCTTTGGCTTGTTTTGGTCTGGAATTTGTTTGATCAAAGATGACTATCATTGTGATTAATATGACTTAACTACAAATAGAATTAATCATAATGTCTTGAAACAAATTCACGGGGATCGTAAGGAATCCAAGACCTCTAAGTTAATGAATATTTTGAAAAGCCTTTGGGATAGCAAGATATTTGATTTTGGAGTTAATATGCAGGTCATCAGTTATTTCAGCATTAAGAATTGGAATGAAGAAAGATCCTTCACTGAAGCTTCCCAATCATCCTTGTGTCTGCCATCTTCACTGGATCTATTTAAATCATCTTCTTGGAGAATCTCTTTCTGTTCAGTTCGCTTTTGTTCTATGACATGTTCTTCAAAAGCTACAGAAAGTGAATTTACATGTCTATCTTATAGGTTTTCCCCTGTTATAGTTGAATCTGTAACCAACTGAGATCCATAAAATGATTGAAAATCATCAGTCTTCAGCTGGGAAATCAATTTCCTCTTTGGATGAATCTTCTGAAATTGATTCCATTGACAACCTGTAATAGCTGCAGTACTTGAATATAATAGAATGTGGAGGTTTAAATAACCCCTCTGATTCCATTGGCAACCTGTCACAGCTGCAACACTTGAACATAGAAGGGTGTGACATTTAAATAGCCTCACTAATTCCATTGGCAACCTATCACAGCTGCAACACTTGAACATGGTAGGGTGTATAGATATAAATAACCTCCCTCATTCCATCGGCAACCAGTCACAGCTGCAGTACTGAAAGTTGTAAAGGTTTAAATAACTCTTTCCCTATTCCATTGTCAACTCGTCACAGCTGTAGCACTGGAACATACAGGAAGTTTCAAAGGTTTAAATAATCTCCTTGATTCTATTGACAATCTATTGCAGCTGCAGCACTTGAAAATAAATATTGTAGTGTGGTTGTGCTAACCTCCTTGATTTCATTAAGTAAACCTGTTACAGCTGCAGCACTTGAACATGGTAAGGTGTATTTATTTAAATAACCTCCTGATTCCAGTGGCAATCTTCTGTCACAGCTGCAGCACTTGAACATAGAAGACTGTAAAAGTTTAAATAATCTCCTAATCTGTCACAGCTGCAGCACTTAAACATAGAAGACTGTAGAGGTTTAAAACTTTAAATAACCTTCCTGATTCCATTGGGAACCTGTCACATTCTTGAAAAAAGAAAGTTGCAGAGGTTTAAACAACCTCCCCGATTCGATTGTCAACCTGTCACAACTGCAATTGAACATAATAGGAAGATTTAAAGGTTTAAATAACCTCTTTGATTCTGTTGACAATCTATCACAGCTGCAGCACTTGAAAATAAAATATTGTCACGGTTTAAATAACCTCCTTGATTCCATTAGCAACCTGTCACAGCTGCAACACTTGAACATAGAAGGGTGTGACATTTAAATAGCCTCACTAATTCCATTGGCAACCTATCACAGCTGCAACACTTGAACATGGTAGGGTGTATAGATATAAATAACCTCCCTCATTCCATTGGCAACCAGTCACAGCTGCAACACTAGAACATAGAAGGGTGTAAAAGTTTAAATAACCTCCCTGATTCTATTGGAAATCTGTCACAGCTGCAGAACTCGAACATAGAAGACTGCATAGGTTTAAATAACCTTTCTGATTCCATTGACGACTTGTCACATCTGCAGCACTTGAAAATAGAAAGTTGTAGAGGTTTAAATAACCTCCTTGATTCCATTGCCAACATGTCATAGCTGTAGGACTTGAACATAATAGGAAATTTTAAAGGCTTAAATAACCTCCTTGATTCTATTAACAATCTATCACATTTGTAGCACTTGAAAGTAAAATATTGTCATGGTTTATATAACCTCTTTGATTCCATTGGCAACCTGTCACAGCTGCAACACTTGAACATAGAAGGTTGTGGACGTTTAAATAACCTCCCTGATTCTATTGGCAACCTGTCACAGCTGCAGCACTTGAACATGGTAGGGTGTATAGATTTAAATAACCTCCCTGATTCCATTGGTAACCTGTCATAGCTGCAGCACTTGAACATAGAAGGGTGTAAAAGTTCAAATAACCTACCTGATTCTATTGGCAACCTGTCACAACTGCAACACTTGAACATAGAAGACTGTAGAGGTTTAAATAGCCTTCCTAATTCCATTGGAAAACTGTCACATCTGCAGTACTTGAAAATAGAAAGTTGTAGAGGTTTAAATAATCTCTCTGATTCCATTGTCAACCTGTCACAGCTGCAGCACTTGAACATAATAGGAAGTTTTAAAGGTTGAGATAACCTTCTTGATTCTATTGACAATCTATCACGTTGCAGCACTTGAAAACAAAATATTGTCATGGTTTAAATAACCTCTTTGATTCCATTGGCAACCTGTCATAGCTGCAACATTTGAATATACAAGGGTGTGGACATTTAAATAACCTCCCTGATTCCATTGGCAACCTGTCCCAGTTGCAGCACTTGAACATAATAGGAAGTTTTAAAGGCTTAAATAACCTCCTTGATTCTATTGACAATCTATTGCAGCTGCAGCACTTGAAAATAAAATATTGTCATGGTTTAAATAACCTCCTTGATTCCATTAGCAACCTGCCACAGTTGCAACACTTGAACATAGAAGG
>VDFB02243824.1:0-24161 GCA_007258455.2 Sequoia sempervirens | reverse complement strand
TCTCCTACTTTTAGAGTAGATGCAGAGGTTCAAGTTGGCCTCAATACATGTATTGAGAGATTGGTTAGTGATGATGACCTTCGAGATCTCATACTTGATGAGATACAGAGCTATAAGAGGGCTGAAGGGCCTTTGTTTTCTTCCAAGGATTGCATTCGTAGGAGAGACACTCTACAGCCAGGTAACAAATTCATGTGTTTAATATTATTTTACTATTTATGACATTATGTTAATGTTTAAGTTTATTAAATCCTTACTAAGTTATAAATGGCAATTGTTATCTGTAAATGTAAACAAATCTTCAATCAAATTGGGAGACTAAGGGACTTATGAAAATTCTAAGTGTAAGAATACTACTCAAACTTCTATGTTCAGATTTTCAATTTCCAAATTTGAATTTCTTATTTTGAACAGTTGACGTGTAACATTATTCATTTCTGTATACTTCAAAGAAGGATCCCATAGCAAGAGAGACTGCCTCAAGAGTATCACGCCTCAAGGAGAGGATGTGTCCCTTAGGGTGCGGTTTATGATAAAGTCATTTATCATTGTTTAGCATAACTCATATATACCCTTCTACAAGGTGGCAGATGAGTAAGTAAATTCCGATTAATGAAATGCAGAATATAACATCATATATATAATTCGAATTTTATATGTATTCTCATAAATTCGATTAAATGTTTTTCCAGAAATATTTCAATATAAATGATAAACTTTGATCAAGTATGAATGACGATGATGCTTACAATAATCGTCATTCATATCTGACCGAAGCTATCATTCATTAACACTCCCTCTTAGCTAGGGAAGATATTTCAAATCAAATAAGTAGAGATATCACCTTAACACGTGATATCTAAGACATGGTATGATTTCTCAATATTGTCAAGTCACATGACATTCTTCATAACATATCTTTATTATGGTATGTGCACTGACATCAAGTCACATGATGTGTACCATAATTCATGGCATATCCACGGATATAAATATCCACCATGATTATCTCTTAAGGATCACAATGATCTACAAATGATATCAAGTCCCATGATATCAATCAAAGTGTCCAAGAGATACTATCATGATATGTCCACAGATATCAAGTCACATGATATCTATCATGATAGTTTATCATTGTAGAATCGTCACTTTACAATGTCAAATACAAGTGCTTGGCCACAGAGGACCACCTTCACATGTACATGGGGAGTAGGGCCCATAAAGTCATGTGGAGTCAATATTACATGACAAAAGAGTTTATGTTATCAAAGACCTTATATATTAGCAATTTATGTAAACAATTTGTATTTCAAGAATAAATTACATTTCAACCATACCAAGTTTCTTCCGGCGCCACTGATTCGAGAGAGAGGCTTGGTGAGAATGTCTGCAGTTTGATCATTTGTACTAATATACTCCAACTGAATCACTTTCCTTTCCACCATATCTCTTACATAATGATAGGGGATCTCAATATGCTTAGATCTATCATGAAAGACAGGATTTACAGAGAGTTTGATACAACTCTGATTATCACAAAGAATAATTGTAGGATTCAAGGGCTCACCAAAGAGTCCCACAAGCAATTTACGAAGCCAAACTGCTTCTCTTGCTCCCATTGAGGCTACAATGTATTCGGTCATGGAGCTCTCAGCAACCAGATTATCGTGAACTAAGAGATCATGGCTGATCCTAAACTGAAGCAACATCTTGATGTGCTTTTCCGATCGGTTACACTTCCAGCCCAATCTGAATCAGAGTACCCATGTAGATCTAGAGGATTATTCTTGTAAAGAAGACCATATCCAATAGTGCCTTGAAGATATCTCAAAATATGTTTCATAGCCATTAAGTGAATTTCCTTTGCCTACACATGAACCGGGTTAAGAACATTCAATCGTGGTGCAATATCAGGGTTTGGTGTTAACTACATCGCGATCTAACTATCTGCCTGCAAGGGTTGGATCAGACACTTGATTCTCACGTTTTCAATTTGTATGTTATCATAAAGAGCATCGGTCTACAAACAACATTCCAAATCTTTCGTATCAATAGTATACTTCCCTTGGTTTAGTATAATGCCCTCTGATTTCTGCCATACTTCTAAACCTAGGAAGTAGTGTAGAATGCCCAAGTCTTTCATGTCAAATTCAGAAATTAGATCCTGCTTCCCTTGAGCAATGAGGTGATCTTCTCCTGTTATTAGCAGGTCATCAACATATAAAATAATTATTAGCATATCACCTTTGATTACCTTGAAGTAGAGATTGGAGTCGGCCTCATTCTTGGAAAATCCTAATCCCAAGAGATAGCTGTCAATTCTTTCATACCAGACCCTGGGAGCCTGTTTAAGTCCATAAGGAGCTTTCTTCGCCCATATGGATGTTGCAACCTTCAAAGGTTCCAAATAGACTCTCTTCTAATGTCTCCATCTAAGGCGCTTTCACATCCATTTGATGGATCTTCCAGCCTATCACACAACACCGCCTCACCATGTAACGGGCAATGTGTAAACGCTTACACCAATGCCTTTTCCTTTGAGAAAAACCTCGCCACAAATGTGCTTATGTTTTTCTATACTGCCATCAGCAGCATGCTTGATTTTGAAGAGCCATTTGGAAGAGACAACAGATTTCTCTTTTGGCCTAGGCACTATATCCCATACATCATTCTTTAGAATAGACTGTTATTCCTCTGTCATTGCATCCTTCCATGCTTGATGTCGGAAAGCTTCTGTAACACTGATAGGTTCTGAGTTTATGATGTTGTTCATTAGAGCAACATAGCTAGAGAAACATTTGGGTCTTTTACTCTCCCTGAACGTTCCTTTGGGTGCTGCATGATCCTCTACTTCTTTGATCATTTTCTTGGCCCAAAGTGGTCTTTTTCTGCCGTTGTCATTTGTATTCTCATTTGAAGTAGAAGGAAGTTCATGTGGCATTTCATCAGGATGCTCCCTCTGAATCTCAGGAGCAGGTTCCATTTCAGGTACTCTAGGGGAATAGGTTTCTGTCTCACTAGAACTTCTTGCCCTTTTGAATGCAATGTCTTCTTCAAAGATGACATCTCTGCTCAATTCAATTTGTTTCTGCCCAGGTATGAATATCCTATAGGCTTTGGAGGTTTCACTATAACCCACAAATACTCCCTTCTTTCCAGAAGGTTCTAATTTGAATCTCTTCTCTTTGGGCACATGTATATAGACAGGACAGCCAAAAATCCTAAAATGACTAATGTCAGGTTTTATGCCGATAAAGGCTTCTTCAGGAGTTTTGTTATCAAGATGAGAATGAGGACATCTATTTTGGATATAGACAGTAGTCCTAGAGGCTTCTGCCCAAAAAGAAGTTTCAATGTTTTGGTCAAGCAGCATTGCCTTAGCAGCTTCTACAATGGTTCTATTTTTTCTTTCAGCAACCCCATTTTGTTGAGGGTTGTAGGCAACTGTGAACTCCCTCTTAATTCCAGCACTCATGCAGAATTCCTTAAAAATCTCAGAGGTGTATTCTTTCCCATTGTCTGTCCTTAAGGTTTTTATTTTCTTTCCAGAGAAGTTTTCAGTAAGGGCTTTGAACTCTTTGAACCTTTTAAGGATTTCTATTGACTCTTTACACTTAAGGAAATAGATCCAGGTTTTCCTAGAGAAGTCATCTACAAATATGACATAGTATAGAAATCTTGCTTTAGAAGGTATAAACATGGGTCCACATAAATCAGAGTGAACCAGTTCTAACACATTAAGGGTTTTACTTAGGCTATTCTGAAAGGATCCCTTTGTATTCTTTCCTAGGGCACAACCTTTACAAGTTCCCTCATGAGATGGTTTTAGCTTGGGTAAGCCTGTAACAAGTTTTTCCATAGAAGGTAGGGCACATAAATGAAGGTGTCCTAATCTTCTATGCCAAATTTCATTTGTATCAACAATGTCAAGGGTAAGGGCTTGTTTAACCTCAGTGTATAGTTTGTAAAGGTACCCTTGTCTTATGCCTATGGTTAGAGCTTTCTTGATAGATGAGTTCTTAGGCCATACTAGAACTTTCCCATCCATAAATGTAACTCTGTAACCATTGTCTTCAAGGGCAGAGATGGATATAAGATTTCTCTTTATTCCAGGTACAAATAAGACTCCAGTGAGTTGCAGAGAAACCCCAGATTTCAACTTGATGGAACACGTTCCAACCCCTTTTACAGGGTATGCAGAATCATCCTCGATGGTTACTTCTTCATTAGACTTTTCAGTCATAGAGTCCAAGTGTTCTCTGAACCCTGTGATGTGTCTGGAGGAACCACTATCAATTACCCAATTTTGAGTGTTGTCAGATACTTGACTAGAAAGGGCTGTATAGAACACAAAGTTCTCAGATTCATGATCTGGGTTTGACTTTCCTACTTTGGCAAAGGATGCTTGTTGTTTAGTTCTATCAAGGCATTTCATTGCATAGTGGCCATACTGATCACATCTAAAGCATTGTACTTGAGAGATATCTTTCTTCTTATAAGATTCCTTTCCATTGGAACTTCTCTTTCTTTTAAAAGATCCTCTCTTGTAGGAGTTTTTCTTACTCCTCTTATTAGATGTTGCGTGGAGAACATGAATGTCTTCATCTATGTGTTTTTGTTTATTCTCTTTTGTGGAAAGTCTTGTTTCTTCTTGAAGGCAGTCAATTCTTAGCTTGTCAAACTTAGGGAGTTTAGATCTCGCACTTATTCCTTGAACAAATGACTCCCATGAGTTTGGTAGGCCTCCTAGTGCAATTAGAGTTAACTCTTTGCTATCAATCTGATATCCAATTGTGGATAATTGATTCCTTAGTTCAATAATCCTCATGAAGTATGCATTAATGGACTCTCCTTTGTTTATTTGTGCATTGTTGATTTGCCTTTTTAATGCAAGAGTCCTGCAGGTGTTGTTAATCTCATAGGTACTCTCAAGAGATTTGTACATATGGTATGCAGTTTCATGTTTTGCTAAGATAGGCACTATATGATCCCTAACTGCATCTACTAGAATTTTCATGGCCTTTTCATTGTTTTCAACCCATTGAGTTTTCTCAGGTTCAGCCTTTGGTTCCTTTTTATTTTCTTTCACAAGTGAGTCTAGTTTATTCTCTCTAAGGATCATCATGATTCTAAATTTCCATGATGTGAAGTTGTCTGCTCCTACAAGGCGATCTTCAAATCTGATCACACTTGACATTATGAAGAATGTGATGTGAATTCGATTTTAGAAAATACGAATTTTCTAGATCAAACTGATTTTTAAATTTGTTTTGGATTCACACAACTTGGCTCCGATACCATGTAAATGTAAACAAATCTTCAATCAAATTGGGAGACTAAGGGACTTATGAAAATTCTAAGTGTAAGAATACTACTCAAACTTCTATGTTCAGATTTTCAATTTCCAGATTTGAATTTCTTATTTTGAATGTGCTGATTACAGAACATTATTCGATTTCTATGTTTGCATATCAAAGAAGGATCCGCCATAAATAAGAGAGGAGACCCGCCCCTAAGAGGCACGTCCACTCATGGGACGTGTCCCTTAGGGCGCGGCTTATGATAAAGTCGTTTATCATTGTTTAGTATAACTCATATATACCCTTCTACAAGGTGGCGGATGAGTAAGTAAATTCCGATTAATGAAATGCAGAATATAACATCATATATATAATTCGAATTTTATATGTATGCTCATAAATTCGAATAAATGTTTTTCCAGAAATATTTCAATATAAATGATAAACTTTGATCAAGTATGAATGACGATGATGCTTACAGCAATCATCATTCATATTTGACCGAAGCTATCATTCATTAACATTATCCTTGCAGATTTGTGGTGGCAAGATTATGGTGCCACAACGCCTAATCTTCAAAAGGTTTCCATTTGTATTTTATCTCAGCCTTGTAGTGCATCTGGTTGTGAGCACAATTGGAGTGTCTTTGAGGCCATTCACACAAAGAAGCGCAATCACTTGACTCAAAAGCACATGAATGACCTTGTCTATGTGCACTACAACCTTCGGTTGCATGAGAAGAAGGTACAAGGGTTGAGTTCACATGAAGCACTTGACCTTGATGACATTGATCCATACTCAGATTGGATTGCTGAGCCTGATGAGGTCAATGTGGAACCATTGATAAGTGATGATGAGTTCGCTAAGATGGAGAGGGAGGCAGATGCAGCTGAATGGGAAGCAAAGGTGGCAGCATATGAGGAGGAAGAAGGCGTGCTTGGTCAGCCAATAGAGGTTGTTTCTTCACACACAGCTTGATCCTATCCCTATGGATGAGGCACCTATTGGGGCACCTGTTGGGGCTTCTAATGAGGACACTGCATCCATACCATCAGCATCTACTTCAGTACCATCCACACAACATCGACAAAAAATTTTGAGTTTTAGTCGCAGAAGAAATTTAGGATAGATAATTTTTACTGATACTAAAACTTGAAGTTGATATGTATTGAGAAGTCGAACTTGTTTTTTGGTCTATGATACATTGATGATTGATATGTATTAAGGTTTTAAACTCTAATTTTGATTTATATATGATGAAATCAGTAAATACATTGATGATTGATATGTATTAAACTCTAATTTTGATTTACATATGATGAAATCAGTAATATGTTCTAAAAATTCAGTTTATATGTGTGGTTTTTAAGAATATTTTTTTAAATTGTGTATTTTCAAATGTTCGATAAATTTTCCGAGTTATAGCCAAGTTTTTCCCCGAGTTTTTGCCGAGTCTCGATTTTTAAAATTTTTTGGGTCTGCCAAGTTATTGCCGAGTCCGAGTTTTTCAACTATGCTATGAACTATGAGGTTTGAACTTTGTATATTGTATATCAGTATGATAAGCATTGAATCAACTATAAGGTTTGAACTATGTATCGATTGCTATAAGTTCTCTACTCTGCAAGTCTTTGATAAGCATTGAATCAAGTGTGAGCTCAACTATCTTGCCTACCCCACTATGTGTAATTTGATATCCAGATAGGATATTAGCTGAAAGAGAAGGTACACTTAGAACATTTGTGAATATTCCACCTTCAACTTCAACAAATCCTCTCCCTATGACTGATACTCAAGTGTCATCACCCAAAGTGATAGCATACATGTCATAAGGCTCTAAGGAAGAAAACTCCACCTGTGAAGAACCCATGTGGTGCAAGGCACTTGATTCAATGATCCAAGACAAAGCTGATGATGATGCAATAACAACTAGAACCTTACCCTTACTTTTCTCTTTACCTTTTTCCTTTACCTTAGTAGATTTTTGAGTTGATGAGGATTCTTTGATAGATTCAAGGACCCCTATGTTGTGCTTCTTAAGATGTGAGAGGTGGTCAATCTACCTCTTCATGCATATGTGCTCATCATGCCCAAGTTTCTTGCAATAGGGACACTTAACTTTTTCTTTCTTAGGTTTCCCTTGGTTTGAAAAAGCTCCAGTATTGGTTTTGGAAGATTTTGATTTATTTTCTTTCTCAGTCTCCTCATCCTTCTGAGTGTTTTTCTTCTCCCCTTTGTTATATGAAGCCTATTGTTTTCCATTCCCAACAAAGAGGGCTTGTGGTTTTGAAGAATTCAATGTGCCCATTTGAATTAACTTATCTTACTCCTACCTACCTAGTCAAGTGGGCAATAAAGTTATCTAGAGAAGGCATCTTCCACTTTGTCCCAAGAGCCCTTTTGGTGGAGTAGACG
This sequence comes from Sequoia sempervirens, assembly GCA_007258455.2. Classification (NCBI taxonomy): domain Eukaryota; kingdom Viridiplantae; phylum Streptophyta; class Pinopsida; order Cupressales; family Cupressaceae; genus Sequoia; species Sequoia sempervirens. Next base: position 16,443 of record VDFB02243824.1, on the reverse strand, counting down.
ATAGACACAAACACGTAGTCAAAACCTAGTTTGAAGAGTATAGAGAGAATTAATCGATGCTCTTTTTCTCTATTCCATATTATTTTAATTGCAACCTTAGTGATTTGAATTTGATGAAGAAGTTCTCTAGGGTGTTGAAGGAGTTGGGGATAAAACTTATGAGCTTATTCTCTACCTCATGGCTTTTCATTTCAAATGTTGAGCCAACTACACCATGGTTCGAAAATGCCAGCCTTAAAAGTCAATCTACCCTTATATTTATTTGAATCCCTAAAACCCATGACAGATAGGTATTAAAAAGGGACTAGGCCTCTAAAGCATCATGGCCTTACCATATTGCTTTGCAAACATCAAATATTGAAGAACCTAAAAACTGATAAGAAATGGACAAGGTTTTCACAAACCTTTGAGAACAAAAAGCAAAAATTGGAATTAGGGGTAAATTCCAGAGCCACCCCTATAGTGACTCCTTAGAACCCTAGTCAACAAGCTCTTGAAGTTCGAAATTCTCCAAGAAAATAGGGAGGCTCTAAAACCCTAACTCAACCATCCATAAAGGAACTATTGAAACTAAAATGATAATTGATATTTGATATTTACAAAGGAGAGGAAAAACTCCTTATATAAAGAATTACAAGACGATGTTTCTAAAAAGAAACAATTATTAACTAAAGCAAACTAAGTTAACTAAAAGTAAACTACCGACTAACTTTATGATTGTCACTGTATTTTGTTAGCATCAACTTCTGGCTCTTGGATTCCAACTTGGTCCTCTTGGCATCTGGAATCCAAACATACGCAGTCGAACCAAACACTCTAAGATGAGTGATTCTTGGTTTCCTCCCAGACCATGCTTCCTCTGGGATCATCTTCTCGAAGGCCTGTGTGGGAGACCGATTAAGAAGGTATACTGCAGTATACACTGCCTCAACCCAAAACTTCTTGGGAACTTTCCTGTTCTCCAACATATAGCAGGCCATTTCTATGATGGTATGATTCCTCCACTCAACAAAACCATTTTGCTAAGGGGTATAGGGTGTGGTAAGTTGACGCTTAATGCCATGTTTAGCACAGAAGTCAGTGAACTGGTTGGAACAGAATTCACCCCCATTATCTGACCTAGGAGTTATGATTTGACATCCATACTCTTTTTCAACTAATGCCTTAAACTTCTGAAATTCATTAAACACTTGTGACTTTTCCTTGAGAAAATACACCCACATTTTCATACTAAAATCATCAACAAACAAGAGGAAATACCTGGCACCAATGACTCATGTAGTATTCATTGGTCCACAAACATCTACGTGAACCAACTATAGAACCTTGGATGCTCTCCAAGACTTTCCATCTGAAAATGGAGTACAATGTTGCTTCCCTACTTGGCAAGCTCTGCAAACACCATGTGTTTGCTGTTGAGTCTCAAGTAATCCTTCTACCAAATTCTCTTGAGCCAGCTGAGAGAGGTAGGCAATGTTGAGATGCCCATACCATTGATGCCAAAGAGTGTTGCTAGATGAACTCCTTGCAACCAGCGCATGCTCCAAAGGATCTCCAGTATCAAGCAACCGATACAAACCATGATCCTCGAGCCCAACTGCCAAAGTTTTCTTGGACTCCTTATCAACAATTCGGCACTTGTGTGAACTAAAAATGATGTCCAAATTCGGACTATGTTGCATAATCTAACTCACAGGGAGCAAATCAAGCTCCATGCCCGACACATAGTATACATTGAGAAATATTAAATTTATCCCACCAGATGTGATTTGGACATTGCCCTTGCTGACAACTATATACTCTTCGCCACCATCAAAGATGACAGAATCAGAGCAAGCCATATACTCCGTGAACCAATCTCTCATGTTCGTTAAATGTCAAGAGGCTCCAAAATTGATGTACCATGCAAATGATTTGACACAATCTGCTGGTCGTTTGGCCATCAATGCATAAGAGGTAGACGCCTAGTTAGATTGCATAGATGCCATCCCCCCAGTTTTCCAAAAGCACAAAAAACGAGGTAAAGTTTGTGATCAGCTGGCACTAAACCCTGGAAATCAGTTGGCACAACTCCCATGATTTTTAAAATATCGTCTAAAATGAGGCTCAAAAATGCAAGATTTTTTTTTTCAAAAAACCTTCAAAAAGTTCAAAGCAAAGATTTTTAAGAAAAAATCTTCAAAAAACTTCTGAAAAGCAAGATTTTTTTTCAGAAATAATCTTCCAAAAAACTCTAAAAAAACAAGATTTCAAATAACTTCTGAAAAAGCAAGATCTTACAAAAAAGAACTTCGAAAAACTCTAAAAAAGCAAGATTTTTTCTAAAAAAAAGAAAAAGATATTTTTTTAGAAAAAACCTTCAAAAAACTCTTCAAGATAGTCTAAATCAAATCACGAACTCAATCTAGAAAAAATCGTGGAAAACCACTTCAAAAATCAGCCATCTCTTGCAAAAGAAACCCTCAAATCTGCTTGAAAACCTTCGCAAAATCTTCTGCAACAAACCCTTCAAAAATCGGCTTCAAAAACACTTTGATTTCCAAAAAATCGGTTCACAAAAACTCTTCACAAAAAATCCTTAGCTTTTATCTTTAAAAAAATCGGCTAAAAAACTTCACAAACTTCATAAAAAAATCCGTCAAAAAACTTCCAAAATAATTTTTCAATTTTCTAAAGAATATTATTTGGTTTTTAAAAAAAAAAAAAGAATAAAACATCTAAGAAATTTTTTTTAAATTCCTTAGGAAAAGAACGAATTTTTATTACTAAAAACTCCGCCAAAAAGGTTTGAGCCTAAATGAAATGATAATTGATATTCGATATTTACAAAGGAGAGGAAAAACTCCTTATATAAAGAATTACAAGACGATGTTTCTAAAAAGAAATAATCGTTAACTAAAGCAAACTAAGTTAACTAAGCAAACTAAGTTAACTAAAAGTAAACTACTGACTAACTAAAAGCTAAGATGACCATTAAATATTACAATAATACTTTAATAGAAAAAATTAGCTCGGGAAAATCCCGATTTTAAAGAAAAGATAGAAATAATTTGCTGAAATGATGAAGAAGAAACAAGGCAACCAAGAGAAGAAGGAACCAAGGTTAAAAAGAAGCAATCCCCCTCCTTCCTTTCAGAGGAGTAAGTGTGCAAAGTGTGAACCAACCCTTGACGTCGAACAATGCACAGAGCAAGGAATCCCTACAAAGTAACCCTAGGAGATAGCTTTGCTACAATACCTCTAAAGGAACATGATTACCAATTAATGAAATGCCAGTGTGAGAAGATAGCCTAGTTTTAGAAGAGACGGTAATGGCTTAGGGGTGAATGGAACCTAAAGCTCCTCTGCAACAAAGCAAAACAAATGGGAAGAGACCCTTGACAACTCCGGAGGAGGATGAAGTGAGGGTTTTGGAAAGAAATTCAATATACACTTCAATTGTCAAAGGCAAAGTAGATAGTTTTTTAACACAGACAAGAAATTAAAAAATCAAAGATGATAACAGAAGAAGACAAGGAAATTTTGTATTTAATAGACCGATTGGAGCAGTCACAAGAAATATCTACTGAATGTCCTAAAAGGAGGGAGTTAAGCAATTTTGTTGAAAAAGGAGAATGAAAACTTGCAGGAAGAAGTTACAAACTTGTAGGGCAAATGCAAGCAGTTGGAAGAAGCCAAAATTGAAACCTGCAAGGTAGGAGAATTGCTCCTTGCATGTAGGAAGCCCTCCATAATATATAATATGTTCCTGTATAAATAGCTCCTAAGATGGAAGCTATTGAAAATTTCTTACAACTTGCCCCATGACCCAAATGACAAAATGTTTGGAAGCATTACAAATTGCAACTTTGAAGCAATAGAACAAATTCTTTACACATAATTTATTGGCTGAGAAAAGTATACTAAATTCTTCATTAATCTTTTTGTGAGCGAAGTGCAAATAAGGTCATTCATTTCCACAATGCAAAATCAAGTGGTCCGACAACAAAGGACAAAAGAATACAATAAGACAAAAGAGACTATTGGATTCTTGATGAGGCATCAACACCACAAACCATGGGCCTTCCGGAGACAATTTGAGAGGACACTCCAATACCTTGTCATGGTTGAGAAATTCACCAACAACTTGAAATTATACTATGAAGCCCTTTTAGATGTCATTCATGATCTACCTAAAGCAACCTTTAAGGCTTGTGAGGAGAGATATAAATCCTTACCCATGCAACTAAGGAAGAGAGAAATAATATCTTCGAGGAACATCATGTGGTCCTTCCAAAGGGGCAAATCAGTTGCAGAGTTAATGGATAAATTTAGAGAGAAATAGATAGGAATGAGATTCAGGCATCCCCTTTTTCTCCAACCAATCACCCTAATGTGTGTCAGTGGGAACAATTTGAATGAAATTTTGAAAGATGGAAAGAAAAGGTGGAGAGTGGTAGAGGCTACATAGTTAATCCTCAAGAGATAGATCCTTCAGTCCATGTGATTTATGACAACAGCTAAAAATTTGAGGAAGATTGCAATAGGAGAGAAGCAAACATACAATAGTAGTAGACAAGGGAACAAGCAAGAGGACCTGCTTAATCTTAGGTCTGGGGGAATGATGAGATATAAACAATAACCTAATTATTAGGACAAAATTGCCCTTTCTTGATCATCCATAATATCTGTCATGCTGGAATTAATATTATTATATAGTAAATTATCTGCAATCTTGATTGATAATAATGTATGAATGCTTGTTATCTTCTCTATGTTAAATAAGGATTTTTTATGTTGATGATTATGGTAGAAGGTTGTGTTTGTGTGAAAACAGGGCAATAGGTAATGCTCAAGAAATACAGATTCTCTGGAAGATGAAGATTATGCCATGTCGCTAGAAGCTTTAAAACTTCCACAACAACTTCAAAATTGTCGCAAGCTAAAGTTACTACAAGAAGAGTTCTGGAGGAATCCCTCCTTTTTGCAGAAAGCCGCAAAGAACTGTAATGTGGTCGTTGATTCTTTGGAGGGCAATAAAGATAGAAGACTCATGTTTAGTGAAGATTTCCTTGAGATAAACTATTTTACTTAATGTAACTAAAACTATATTGATGAATTTATGTAACAGACTTTCAACATCATTGCATGTTGCCTATGATGTTATAGTTTAGATATTAGATCATAGTATAAATATTTATTCATGATGTTCAATAAAAGAACTTTGATGCATGAATTAATATAGAATCGCTATATTCAATTGCATGTTGTTGTTGTTTCCTATTTTAAAAAGCATTGCTGTAATTCGTTAATGACCCTATAAGTTGAAGAATTGTGTCCTCTAGTGAGTTGGCCACTCAGCCGAGGAATCAGAACAGCATGGTGGAGATAAGTAGTTTGTTTATTCATTATATTTATGTCTAAGTAATTTGTGTTCATACAATTCGTACCTGCAGGTTAAGTCTGTGTATGTTGTTTGTGTTGTCTATTATGTTCTTCTGCATGTTTATGTGATGTGAAAATTTTGCATTCAACAGACATAAAATTTGTGTTCTCTGCTATGTTCTTCTACATGTTTATATGATGTTAAAATCTTACATTTCGTAGAGATAAAAAGTGAGCACACAATTTAAACTTACGAAGTTTGATTGTTTGAAATTGTTGAAAAGACTTGGAAGTTAAGAGAAATAGCAGAGTAGTTTGAAAAGATTTCATTTCCTGTAGCTAAGTAGTTAAAAAAAAATTATTTCATTGCAACAGTTTTAAGAAAAAACTCGTAGATTACATTACAAATATTTTCAGAGATTAGAATCTTAAATTGTTTTTCCAGTTAGAGTTTATTGTGGAATAAGCACTTGTTATCTCCCAGTTTAAAATTTTGCATTAAAATAAGACACTTGAATTCCTTTTGCATATAGCCTTGGACATTGTCCAAGTTGACAAGACATTAATTGACTAAAGTGAGAGGCTTGATGACACCTTGTCACATAAGATCCATCACAATGGATTTCAAAAGCTTTCATTGCATGAAATATTTTCCTTGGATTACTTCTGACCTAAACCCACAAAGCCACTTAAGCCCTATATAGGCTTTTTGTTTAGATCTTATCAAAAATTCAAAGCAAACTGAATAGTCCTCTTGTCAAGAGGTCTCTCTTCGTACTCTGCAGCTACTCCCCCTATGGTATCTCAACCTTCATTGATGGTTCTTGTTCCTCTGCCTACCCCTCTAGCAACTCAAGAAAAGCCAACCTTGCTAGGACACCCTCCCATTCCCCTAAAGGTTTTGTGGTCCTTTGTGGCGACTTATGTTCCTCCCACATCTTTGTGGTTGTTGGATGAAAGCCACCTTGACCACGTAGACCTCCCCCTTTGGTTACCCATCCTCCAAAGGTTACTTTAATTCTCCCTATTGCCTCTTAAATAGCCTAGGGAAAACAACCCATGACAGGAAAACCACCTTATGTATCCGTGGTTACCCAACCTCTAGTGGTTGTTTTTGTTCCTCCTATCTGTCCAACAAAGGAAGAAAAACAACCCATGTTGGTAGACCCTCCTATCTTTAGCTCACTCTAGGCATAACCAACTTGTGAGAGATCGCTAGCAACACCGAAATATTGCAGCTTGAGAGCATATTGCCTTATCAGATCTTGATCTTCAGCAAACCTCCTATACGACTACCTCCTGCTTCATTAACCCCCTTCTCAACCTCCCCTTTCTCCCCCTAAGAGTTTCCCCATTCAGACCCCTTATGTCCCTCATTTGGAACCAGATGAGAGGGACCCCAAAAGAGTTCACATAGTCTTGGCCTTGTCAATGGACCCCTTATTCCTATCATTCAAGATGTTACTCCTCTCTTTGAGCCTCTAGATATCTTGAATGTTAGCGTCATTTCAAGTGCAACCCTTGCATCTCTTGTGTCCTTTCAACATACCTACCATCAAGTGTCTCCTAATGTGCTCCACCCCCAAACATAGACATAGGCATTCCCCACCCATGACCTAAGTGCAAACTCAAGCACTATCCTATCTCACCCTTTTGTAAGCCAAAGCATAACCCTCCACCCCTACCTCTAAGCCCTTCTTCATCACTTCTTCCAAAAGTGGAGGTTGCTCCACCTACAACTCTCTCTGCTCACATTGATGTTGATAGCATTGAGTAGTTGCAATTAGTAGCATATCTTGACAACAACTCACACACATCTTCTCTTGAGAACTAAATGTTTGAGTCCTTTATGGATATTTCATTGTTGTCATCGATCTTTACAAGGTCACTAATGCTCACCTCTGTTGATGCCCAAGAGGACGCAATACTTGCAATTGATTCTTTACATCTAGCTACTAGCAATTCTCGAAATACTACTCTAACGCTATTCCCTTTGTCAACTCATTCCTTCCCCCTATGATCTTGATGGATGGATACCTTTAGAGTTGTACCTTTGTATCGTTTGTATTTATGTGTGTTCTTTGTTTTGTACTCCCTATAATTGTGCTTGATTTTATTTATTAGATCCTCCTAGAGGACCCATGTTACCCTTGTAGGTACATGAATATAGAGGGAGCAAAAATGTTGTAACATTCCTCTATATGTATCTCTACCTTCTTCTATATGTGTATATTGCATTTTTCAACATTTTGGGGACAATGCAAAGCGCTGAGACATTTAGATGTCTTCCATGTTCACCCAAAAAAATTGTGTTTTCATGTGTCGTTCTTCCTTTGTACTCAGTTCTATAAGCTTGGGGGATGATGACGATTCATTCCCCTCCTCTTATGATGATAATGGTTATTATTATTCCAATACATGCATATTGACTCCAAGCATGTAGATCCCTTTGTGTGTGTTTCATATGATGTTGCTTATGTCTGTGGCATCCTAGACAATATGATGTCACTCCATGAACACAGTATTACGTGTTTCATGCTTGCAACATCCTCATTGATGTCTCTTCCTTGTAGGCATCTTTCTTGCCCTCTTCCACCTTAAAATTATTTGCATTCTTTGCATTCATACAATTATTTTGAGGGGGGGCTTACATTTGCACTCCCTAAAGCATTCGCTCCCTACAATGTCGGTAGCATACGAACCACCTAGCATAATATAACCTGCTAGCCTATGGGTCTTCATATGTCCCACCTTGGTGGCATACGAGTCACCTAACATAATACAACTTGCTAGCCTGTGCATTTCATATGACCTACCCCTTTAGTATACTTTTTATAGTCACCCTACAACCCAATTTGTAGTGTCTATGATTCATAAGGGTATCATATGGTTCCTAGCATAATACAGCTTGCTAGCCCTAGAACCATACTTCGCATCCTTTCTAGCAACACATCAATGGAAAATGCCCCCTTCTTTCTTTTTCTCTCTGTAATGTCCCCATTTTAGGGTTCTCATGCTTTGCGGTTGCAGATGGGCTTCTGGGTTTGTGTTTGTTTGATCAGAAGGTTAGTTTGATGTTACCAATGAGCTCAGATGATTTAGAGGAGTTATTTGATGCTTTCAGATGTTATTCCCGGCTTTCGGTTTGGGCTCCAAGAATCTTGGAGGGAGTTTCTATTTATAGTAAGTTGTCTGATCAGCTCCGTTTGTCATCACTCTTCATCAGGATCACTCTGATGCAGTTAGTTTTTTATTCCGATACATTTCGACAGTTCCGAAAAAATGAGTGTATTAATGGTTATATTTTAATTAAATTACTAAGGTTGCTAAAAATTAATTAAAATATTTTAAAAGGGCCTTAGTATCATAGCTCGTCGGAACTGAGATGAGGTGTTTTAATTCATGGATGCATTAAACAGGGACATTGCATGTCAAAATATCATTATTTTTATGAAAAGGTCATTTTCGGAGTAAAAGGGTGTTTAAATTTAAAAGTGCATTTTTAAAAAGAAGCTTCTAGAGACTTTGCGAAAAAAGTATAAAAGGAAGTTTTTTGGAGCTAATTTGGTTATGTTGGTTATTCTATTTCTCTTATTGAAACCCTTGTGGTTCTCGAGATCAAACCTAGTTCATCACAAACTTTTGGAGGAAGAAACCCCTCTTGAAGAATATCATCCACGGTGGTGAGAGATCCTCTCTAGGTGATAGCTGGTAGATTCATTCAAAGTCTATGCTTGCGCTTCATTTGCATGTGGTTTGAGGGGAAATCGCACAGGTTTTCCAATTGGCCGATAACTGCAATTTTGTGAGTCTCCTACGGAGACATAATTGGGAAGAAACGATATTTTTAGTTCTATTGTTGTGGCTGAGGGTTCGGCAATCAGATTGAGGGAAGATTGCATACCAGATTTGTGGAGGACGAAATTAAGGATCCATTGGAGAGTTTGTTGTTGTTATCTCATCCCATAGCTGGTCGTACCACTCTATTGCTGACCGTACCATCTTGGCTGGGCGCGGGAGTGATTGGAGACGGGTCAACCCAAGTTTGGAGCAGATTTTGTAGGGCTTGAGGGCGTCTAGGGTTTCCGTGGCTGGGAGAAACATTTGCTTCAGCAAACAACTTCATTTCAGATTGTGGCGTCCCATTTCGAAGGTTCTGAATAGCTGATTTCTTTTACAACCCTTTGTCTGAGTTGCAAACATTTTCTGGATATGTTCTTGATATGTCATGATATTTTATGAACTAGGTCGCACTTGTAATCGAGGAAAAGTCGATATTTTGCTTGTAATTTTGCAGCTAGTTCTTGCATTGGAAAATATTGAATTTTCAGAATATTCCTTTCTTGCAAGTTCTTTAATTTCTGCACTTTATTTCTACTTCAAAGCATTCAAAATCATTTCCAAAACACAAAAAACATTCGTCAAAAACAAAAAAACCAAAGGCATAAACAGGACAGCATATTACAGTGGTATCAGAGCAGAAGATCTTGCCAGCCTGTTGGGTTGTGTTATTCAGAAACAAAACCATGGAGCCTCTCAATGAAGAAGTTTTTTGGGAAGTTTATATAAATTGTAAAGCATTGGGAGCAGAGTTTCATGCTCAGATTTCATTTGTTGATTTCATGGACATTAAGATAAAGTATCATCAAAGATTGCAAAGGAATTTGTGTGGGAAGCTTTACATTGCAAGTATGAAACTTGAAGACCCATCCCAGTCAAAAGAAGTTCTTCTTAGTACTTTTGTAATGTCCTTAATAGGGATTATACTAATTTTAACCTAGATTACCAATTTCTCAAGCAAACAATGGATTTAGAGAGTACCTTGGCTTGATTTAATCCATGCAAACAAGTTAGAGAAAAACTACAATAATAACTTAACAAGTAGAGTATCATGATTAAACATTAGTAAACCCATAGTAAATTCGTTAATCTAGTTATTGCCTTATCCTAAGGAAGCTCAACCATGGGTGAACATGGAAGAGAGTGACTCGATGGGGTGTCCTTAGCTTCTCTAGGCCCAAAAGCAGTACCCTTTGGACTAAAAAGCAATACCCCTGTGGCCTCATGTGGCCCATGCCATTCATATGAGGTGGCCTACCTAGTGAGGATTCTAATTTTCCTATTATCCCCTCATCTTGTCATCTTTCCCCATTTCCTCATGATTGGTCTTCTTATATTGCTATACCATGATGAGGGGGTGAGGTTACAAAGGAGTGTCCTAGTGATCCAACTCTTTTGGGCCCAAAGGCAACACCCTTCTACTAAAAGGAAGTACCCCTTTGGCCTCCTTGGGACTACTTGGTCCCCTATTATAGAACACATTGGTCCTCCATTATACGACACTTGGTCCTCCATTATAGAATAGTTAGGTTATCCATTATAGGACACTTGGTCCTCCATTATAGAACACATAGGTTCTCCATTATAGGACAATTGGTCCTCCATTATACAACACAAAGGTTCTCCATTATAGGACACATGGTCCTCCATAGGAGGTGGCGTACCTAGGGAGTGCCCCACCACTATCCCCTTTTGTAATACCCCTTCTTCCATCATGGTGCAAATACACACATGATAATTTAATCAAAGTCAGATTTGCAAATAATCATATCAGCAGACATAATGAATTATGAGTATGCTATCATACAAATTAGTAATATACATGAATTATTAATACTATTTGCTAAATAAATCACACCATAGATATTTTGTTCATACATGGGTTAGTAACCTTATTTACTTAATAAATCACATCCACGTATTCTATTATATTAACTCACAATTCTACAGACATAAGAGAGTAAAGGCACTGTGGCCTTATCTGCCTATTGATTCCCTCTTATCTCCCTTTCCAATTGCTGATCTCAGATGATTATTTTAGACTTAAGTTTTTTATTGTTTGCTGATAATAATATTTTGTTCCTCTTTCAACCATCCTCCCTTGGAAGTTCCTGAACATCCTTTAGATATCCCATGATCTGCTGATGGGACATGTCGTTTAGTAATCGTTGTTCCTTCAAGTGAATGCAACCGGTGTCTAAAGTGAACCACTGCATTGTTTGGTTTAATAACATGATCGCTGCCTTAGCCTTTATCAATGCTTTGTCTTTGTCATTTACTTATTTGATTATTATGCTTCTTGTAAATATTCATAATAATTGTGATTAATAACATTACTGTTCTATTAAGGATAATGAGGCTGTCTTGATGCAATTTAGATCCATTTATTTATTTACTAGGGCATAGCTATATTTAGATAATATTAGCTTCTTGTGAACTTTTTATTATTATGATATTTACGATTAATGATATTAATTGTTCTATTCATTAGATAATTGTCATATAATTATAATACTATCTAGGATAATTATAATTATAATGGTATCATTATTTGTATTTTTTTTTTTTGATACATAAGATTAGGTACTTTATTAATAAAGAAACTGCATACATTACGTCTACCGAGCAAGAAATCAGCAACAAACCAGAAGCAGGGACCTTACAAGAAACCCCATACAAATCGAAACCCCACCGAAAGTGGCCAAAAAAGCAAACAGCTGACCCAAAAAACCAAAATACGCAGCTACCCAAGCAAAATTAAAAACCCAAGGAGGCCATGCCTCATAGAAAACCATTTAAATGAGCGAAGGATTCGAAATCTTCCACCCACTCAAACCATCCGCCGCCACCAGCTCACACTTCCGCTTTAGAAACTCCACAGTAACTGCCGAGACCATCCCATGACGCATTAGCTCGACCCCTTTCAAATCTAACAGGAAGGGAAAGACTCTCACTGCTTCATCTGTATTCCAAAGCAGCGCCAAATCAAAAGAACGCGGGATCCCCTTACCAACAAAGGCCGCTTTTAGAGTTTCATCCAAACCACCCAACAAATCTCCACGGAACAGGCGCACGAGCAACTCTTTGGCTTCCACCTTAGGAACATCCCCGTCCAAAAGCACAACCAAGAATCGCGACGAGATGTAAGCATTATCACGTGCATACTCGTCCCTTTCCAAATGGCTTTTCCCAAGCACCATCTTAATAGCAACCAAGACTAGAGGGTCGCTGTCAAGCAGAATTCGCTTGAGCCGTTGGTCAATTATAGCCATGAAAGCAGCTTACCTCTTGGTCGCTTTCAAAGAAATGGGAGTGTCAGCCCCAAAAGATTCCAACCCCTCCACCAACACGAAGATGATAAACTTCGAGCGGCTCGGCTTCGCCATCCGGGAAGCAGCCAAAAACCAATGATCACCAAACAACACTTCACCCACTGAGACACCCACCAAGCAAGTCAAACCAACCATGAACAGAATACCACAACCCACAGCCATAAATAGAGCCCACTGCCAGCAAACAAAGGTCACTTCGCACGAACGGAGAATAATTGAAGAGCAAGGCAATCTGTCCTTGCAAGGAATGCCAACCTCCGAAACAGATCTTAAAAATTGAGCATGCCTTGAAATGATACCTCTATGCCATCTAATTTCATTGCATGAGAACTCTATAATCGATGTACCCTGTCACCTAACCACCTGTCGGCTCCAAAACCACCCTAGACACCGGCGGCGACCTAGCTATTAAATGCATACCAAAGGGGCTAAAGTTAGCCCCACCATCATTATTTGTATTTTGATATTTATATTATTTTATTTAGTTGTTTGTATTTCAACACTATAATAGCGTTAAATTGCTAATATGTCTTTTGTTATTTTAATGTGTTACAATTTTGGGGGGACATGACAGTCCTACCTGCCCAAGATTGCTTGTCCTCAAGCATTCACAATTCCAAATATCTTTTCACATTAGGAGTCACATCCTTTCACACCTCCTCCCTCTTCTTGAGAGTCTAATTTAAGTCTTTTGCAAGGTTAACTAAGGTTCTATTCTTAAGTGGATTCTTCTCCTTTTGTATCACAAATTTGAGATGTATCACAAATTTGATTGAGCCACACCTTTTCACTTCAATAGTCACAATTCTTTATTATTGCATTTGGATACTAATAATAATTCAGTTTTAGATAAGTTAATTTGTTAGTGCCTCCCAACCCCAAGCATTTTGACAGACAACATTAACATTTTCATAATTTTAAAGCATAAAGTAAATACAATGATGAGCTCCACATGAATCAGAAATTAAAGCAGACAACCAAGTAGCTCAACCAACCAGGCAAGTAGCTCAACCAAGCAAGCGAGTAGATCAAGGAAGCAAGCGAGTAGCTCAAGGACATAGGCAAGTAGCTCAAGCAAGCAAGCAACCAGCTCAAACACACAGGCAAGTAGATCAAGCAAACAAGCAGGTAGCTCAAGTAGACAAGCAAGTAGCTCAAGTAGACAACTAGGTAACTCAAGTACGCAAACAACCAGCTCAAGCACACAAGCAACCAGCTCAAGCAAGTAGGCAACCAGCTCAAGTAGGCAAGCAGGTAGCTCAAACATGCGAGCAACCAGCTCAAGCTAGTAGGCAACCAAGTAGCTCAAGCAAACAACCAACCAGCTTAAGCAACTTGACAGACAACATTTTTAACATTTTCATAGTTTTTTAACAATAAAGTAATCATAAACACAATAACAAGTTCCACCATACATCACAAATACATAGCAACTAGCCCCAACATTCATCACATACACAATGGTTGACACACACATGTCTATAATGCATCCTAGATAGAAAGAATATCAGTGCATTGCACACTACACTGTGGGTCCTATCCTTTCCTCCAGTCTTCTACACCATTGGACAAAAGGGAAGAGGATTCAGTGCATCCAATACTACACCATGGGTCCGTCCTCAACCCCACAAGACCAAGTATATAGTCTTACAATTGGGAAGGGGATTTGGTGTATCCCATACTACACCACGGGTCCGTCCACCATCCCAAGGTCACCCAGTATACACGAGTACACAATTTACACTTGAAGTCGCAAAGTATATGCAAGGTATACACATAGTCGCATAGATACATAAGGTCACAAAGTATACACATGTAAGGCACACACATATGGAGATACATTAGTGGTCTACTTAAGAAGAAGGCTTGAATAGTTAACTCTAATTAGAGTTTGGTTTGTACACAAGTTGGCAGGAACATGCTTTGATACCACTTGTAATGTCCCTAATAGGGATTATACTATTTTTAACCTAAATTACCAATTTTTCAAGCAAACAATGGATTTAGAGAGTACCTTGGCTTGATTTAATCCCTACAAACAAATTAAAGAAAAATTACAATAATAACTTAACAGGTAGAGTATAATGATCAAACATTAGTAAATCCATAGTAATCTCGTTAATCTAGTTATTGCATTTTTCTAGGGATGCTCAACCATGGGTGAACATGGAAGAGAGTGACACGATGGAGTGTCCTTAGCCTCTCTAGGCCCAAAAGCAATACCCTTTGGACTAAAACGTGGTACCCCTTTGGCCTCATGTGGCCCATGCCATTCATATGAGGTGGCCTACCTAGTGAGGATTCTAATTTTGTCGTTATCCCCTCATCTTGCCATCTTTCCCCATTTCCTCATGATTGGTTTCCTTATATTGCTATACCATGATGGGGGGGTGAGGTTACAAAGGAGTGTCCTAGTAACCCAACTCTTCTAGGCCCAAAGGCAACACCCTTCTAATAAAAGGCGGTACCCCTTTCGCCTCCTTGGGACTACTTGGTCCTCCATTATAGAACACATTGGTTCTCCCTTATAGGACACTTGGTCCTCCATTATAGAACACTAAGGTTCTCCATTATAGGACAATTGGTCCTCCATTATAGAACACATAGGTTCTCCATTATAGGACACTAGGTCCTCCATTATACAACACAAAGGTTCTCCATTATACGACACATGGTCCTCCATAGGAGGTGGCCTACCTAGGGAGTGCCCCGCCACTATCTTCTTTTGTAATCCCCCTTCTTCCATCATGGTGCAAATACACACATGGTAATTTAATCAAATTTAGATTTGAAAATAATCATATCAGCAGACATATTGAATTATGAGTATGCTATCATACAAATTAGTAATATACATGAATTATTAATACTATTTGCTAAATAAATCACACCATAGATATTCTGTTCATACATGGGTTAGTAACCTTATTTACTAAATAAATCACATCCATGTATTCTATTATATTAACTCACAATTCTACAGACACTGTGGCCTTATCTACCTATTGATTCCCTCTTATCTCCCTTTTCAATCGCTGATCTCAGATGATTATTTCAGACTAAGTTTTTTATTGTTTGCTGATAATAATATTATGTTCCTCTTTCAACCATCCTCCCTTAGAAGTTCCTGAGCATCCTTTAAATATCCCACGATCTGCTGATGGGACGTGTCTTTTAGTAATCGCTGTTCCTTCAAGTGAATACAACCAGTGTCTAAAGTGAATCGCTGCATTGTTTGGTTTAATAACATGATCGCTGCCTTAGCCTTTATCAATGCTTTGTCTTTGTCATTTATTTATTTGATTATTATGCTTCTTGCAAATATTCATAATAATTGTGATTAATAACATTACTGTTCTATTAAGGATAATGAGGCTGTATTGATGCAATTTAGATCCATTTATTTATTTACTTGTTAAAATTAAAACCAAAAATTTTGCTTCACTAAGGCATTTTGCTTAACTGAAGTCTTAATCTTGTTAAAGTGTCGCCAAATGGTCATTTTGGGGTTTTCAAATATGGAGTTGGTGTCAGTCATGTCACTGTTACCAAGAGATTTAAGAAAAGTGAAAATTTGAACAAAAACATCAAAATTTTCTCTCTGGA
This sequence comes from Sequoia sempervirens, assembly GCA_007258455.2. Classification (NCBI taxonomy): domain Eukaryota; kingdom Viridiplantae; phylum Streptophyta; class Pinopsida; order Cupressales; family Cupressaceae; genus Sequoia; species Sequoia sempervirens. The sequence continues at coordinate 301 of VDFB02243824.1, read as the reverse complement.
GAAGGGAGCACATTCTCAAATGGGCGCCCTATCTTTTAGGGGCCTAGATCCTATTTTTAGGGTTTGTCACCTCCAGCAGACATTTGTCCGACATCACGTCAGCTTCACAGTGAGCTATCAAGCCTGTCAAACGGACCTGTTTTGAGAAAGTTACGGAAGATACAGTGCAGATCAAGGCAAAAGCAAGAATTGGCTAACACTGGAGAAAAGCGCAGCTTTTCAGAAAGGCGCCCATCTTTTTGAGCTGCCAGATGTAGGTTTTTGGCTGAATGCCATCCAAGATGTTTATCTCACATTTGTT
>VDFB02243823.1:20896-45243 GCA_007258455.2 Sequoia sempervirens | reverse complement strand
TGTATGGGTTTTAGGTACCATCTAGTGGACCATCTTTATGACCTTTGACATATACTAAGTGCTTTTATGTAGCAGTCATCCTAGTGAAACACATAATTTAATTTTGTCTTTAGCATTAAATTTCTTAGCATCAGGTCATTATGAACTAAACCTATCTAAAATTAAAAATAGACATAATATTTTCATAGTCCATAAAAGTGATTGAGAATGTTTCTGGCAATAACTGTGTAAAAGTTTTTACATTAAATTTTCCTCATCCTGATGATTGATCATGGTGTGTGATCTGAAACATTGATGTAAAAAAATTCTACACAATTATTGGTAAAAACATTCTCAATCACTATCTAAGATTGTACAAACCTATCTGAATGAATGGCTTGCAGGTGTAGTCATCCAAAAATTTGTTAAATAGTTGGCAATGCTTTTTAAATATCTCTTGGTCTGTGATGTTATTCGCCTAACTGCTGTCAAGGAGTCTTATAACGTGGTTTCAAAGTGTGGTAACTTGAGCTTGGTCAATGATTGGAATAGGTCATCACCATCCATATTAGATGATGTAGGTATTGGTATATTAGAAAAACCGAAAATAGTGCCACTGCCATTGGCAGTAGCATTGGCACTCTCACACTTGCTAGTTGGCTCATCTTCAACATCAAATGCAACAAGTTTGGAAGTGGAAGCATCCAGGTCAGTATGATGTGGCTTGATATGCTACTTCCTTGTGTCCCCTTCCTTGTAGCCACTTTGTGTGAAAGGAGATGCAAGTTAGAATGCACATACACTAAGTCCTTTGCCTTTTTTGAGTGCAATTGATTGTGCTTTATAGAGTGGATGAAAGAGTATGTGCTCCAATTCCAAAATTAGAGAGTTAAGAGTAATTAAATTAAAATTTTAAAATATAGATAAAACTTAAAAGATAAAAGTTTTCTTTTATTATAAAACTTACTTGCGATCAATTTTGATTGCAAGAGGTTGTAGGTATGTGAATGATTGGCCATGGATGTACCACCAACTGTGATTTCCGGCCTTAAACTTGTCACAAAGAGCATCAATACTAAAGTCATTGGAGTGTGCAAAATCCATGAACTCAACCTAATTTCATCCCACATGTTAGGATCCTTGAAAAGTCTACAAACTGTTGCCTTTTATCCTTTGGCTGACTTCAACGTCTTCATATGGGGCAATTCTTGTCAACACAAAAAGGATCTCAATACTATATATTTGGGACTCAATGCAAAGGCAAGAAGATGGAGTGGGGTGGTCATTTTGTTCCATCTCTCTTAAATAATTTTGTGTAGTTGTTTGAAGAAATTTTCTTCGAGATCTTGCTCTTTCTTGTTTATGATGGTCTTTATTTTCTCAATCATTGAGTTAATGCCATTCTATAACTCTTCTAAACAAAGCCTATCCATGTTGGTATAAAAGGATCATATTTAATATGGACTCGGTGAAACTAAGGAAATATTCAATATGACCCCACCAAATGTCATCTTGGATCATCCGCTTAATATTTGCTTCCCTTGTAGTGCTAGATTGTCTCCATACGGACCAATTTTAGCTCATGATCATGTTAGAAAGTGCCTCCCAAACCTTCACAAGTTGTCTCAAGACAATTGTGTTGGAGGCAAAACGGGTCTCAACAACCTATTTGAAAATAAAAACTAAAAATTAATAATAAAAAATTCTTAAAGAAGAAAACATAAACTTTTTAGTTAAAAAATTTACTAAAGTGAAACATATTAAAATAAATCTTATTGCTTCACTTAAATTTGACAACTCCAATTTCAAGAATGTTCTAAATATGCTTTATGAAATATGGTGGTTGGTGATGAACATTTGGATCTCTTTTGCCTTGGCATACACCTATTTGATCCAATCAAATTTTGTGTCAATTTTTTGTAGCATAAGGTTGAGGGAGTGCATAACATAAGGTGTTCAAAAGATGTGTGAATAACGCTTTTTAACCAATAAATCAACTATTTTACAAATTTTGGTTTTGTCTATTATGACTTGAACAATGTTTTGAGGCCCCACTTCCTCAATGGTTGTCACGAGAATATTAGCCACAAATGCACCATCCTTCACCTCCCTCACAATCCACTGCTTTCAAAAACTTTGCCCCTTTAGGTGACACTGCGATAACATTGATTAATGGCCGATTTCTTGCATCCTTCCATCCATTGGAAATGATGGACACCCCTATCTTGACCCATGAATCCCTTATGGGTTTCAATGAACTTTTTATGAACTTCACCTCTTTTTTCAATAAGGTGCTACACACATTTTCAAAACCTAGACCTTTGTACCTTTTTGGAGCCTCATTAATTTCTTTAACCATTTGTTGCTAATATGGTGTGCAGACAACATTGAAAGCCAATCCATTTGCATAAAGACATCTCACTATGTGTTGATCGACAATCTCTCAAGACTCGTTGTGAAATGCCATTTCCAATGGTTCCTTCAATCTCCTATGCATAAAGGCTATGGGTTGTTCTTCAAGTGTGCCCAAAAATGGGTGGCTGTTTCTAGAGGTTGAAGATTAGATGGTGGTGGAGGGGGTTTCATTCTTTGAGATCCTTTATTTAACAAAGGATGATTTAATTTGCGACCTGTTGCTTGATTTACATTTTCTTGCTCATTAATATATGCTATGAATTGCTCTTGTGGAATGGATATATTACTTTTTCTTGGGCAAGCTTTGTCATCTAGTCTAGGGATGTGGCACATTTAGGCATTCACTTGATTGTATGAGCTTGAATACTTGATACCACACTCATTGCAAAAACTATAATCCTCACCACTAGGAAGCTACTATACCATATCAACATATTTCCAAAGGGGAGGATTTTGGTCTATTTTGAAGTGGGTTGGCCCATAGAGCTAGAACTAATTGCCATTGTAATCCCAATGACAACAAATTCAGTAAACAACACATTCAAAACAAATGAAAACAACAAAATATATATACAACTCAACTCATTTAAAAAATTAAGTAGATGCCATAGATTCATGGAAGAATTAAAACAAAACAAGAGAGTTTGTTTGTAAAATAAGAAACATAGAAAAAAAACCAAAACTTGAAAAAAACCTACCTCTTTTGCAAAAATCTTCCTCAATGAACTCCTTGGCAACAATTAACTCTTGCACGTGTAGGAATACCAAACCAATCACTTACCAATCTTCAATGCTATTCGATTAATGGAAAACAAGAATGAAAGTTCAGCAAGGATGACTTATAATTTTGTTTTGCATTCACAATGAGGGAAATCACTTTGTTTTGTCTTTAAAATGTCATGGAGTCCATGTTTTAGGCTTAGGGGGGCATTTTTAGGCATATAGTCAAAGTCAAATGCCAAAATAGAAAAAAGAATTAGAAAAACCCCCCAAAAGTGATGGGTTTGTTGTGGTAGGACCGGCTGGGTGTCACATTTGGCTTGGTTTCGGTTCATTCTGGACAAACTCAAACGGCATTTACAATACCTTGTACACCCTCCCTATGTATTGAATCTTGATTTTTATCTGTGGGCTGGATTAGACCCAAAGTGGCAGGTCTAGGGGGCTGAACCAGTAACTCAGCTCACTTAGAATCCACAACTTCAAGGGAACATACAGTCCTAGGCTACTTGGGCACATAACCAGCCCGAATCTCAGTGATTTCAGTCCCTAAGGCCTCTAACACAGCTCTCTTACAAGTCAAATTAGCTTACAATGGTAAACTATTCACTAGGAACTATGAAATCCTATGGATTTCCACTGATTCTCTTCACAAACTCTTCAATTCCCTCAAATTATGCTTAGTATGCATTTACGATGGCATGTGTAGCTTCACAAGCTTGAATGGAAGTCCAATGGTTGCTAGAAGTAAAAGCAACCAAGAATTTTGAACGCTACAAGATGTTTCGTTGACACAAAGCTAAATTGTATCTTTCCAGCAGGCGGCAATTTTGAAATCATCCGGGCAGTTTCAAAATCATCACTGTTCATCATGGGTACTGTCAAAACTGTCGCTTTCTAACAATTTTTCTCCTCAAGCTTCCATAAGCCATAATTTTTGTATATGAACTCGAAATGAGGTGCCGTTTTTCTGAAATTGCATAAATTTTCATGAGGAAATTAGGAATCCAAGTATGCAAGAATATTTAGATTTTGGTGTCATCAAAGACCTAATTTTGAATATACAATAGAAGAGAGCAGTGATCACTTTGCCATGGAGTCTCAAACAAACTGGATTCGTTTACAGATCAAAAGTAACCAATCTAATATAAACAAGTTCCAATAATTGTATATCAGAGGAAATTTTTGTTAATACCTTGGACTCCAGACATTCCCTGTGTTGTGTTGTGTTTGCTTGGAGTGTAAGTGTAAAGGTGACTCTATATTAGCACATGCTAAGGGATGTAACATTGTAACCCTTAGGCCTGATACTATTTTGACATTTAACAACACATTTTGATATGAAATGAAAGCACAAAGAATTACAACGATTTGCACAATAAATTTCAAAAAATAAACAAGAGATGTGAAAGTGAGTAATTGGAGATATGCTATATGATTATACACTAGACAATAATTTGAGGATCAAAATAATAAAATGTTGTGCACCGACATGGCTTACACATGTAAGCAAACCTATGATACATGGGAATGTGTCACCTGCCCTTTTGGAGGTGTAACCATACCGGGGAGGTGGGGATGCCTCAGAAACATCTCTTTGTCATTCCTTATCCCTCATTTTCACCAGATCTATTCTAGAAATGTTCTTGAAACACATCAATTTTTTGGGGACAGCCGGGGACATCAATGACATCTCCCAACTGTCTTGGGGATGGCCCGTTGTCCTAAAAACACTCAAAAAAATAAAAAATAAAAGCATTGGACTCTCAATAAGGGCTCCCCAATTAATTTTTAACATATTCTTTCCCATTAACATCTACCATTATGGAGTCTTTTTTTAATTGACCTTGGTAATGTGTATGGTGGTAAAACATGAGATGAACTCTAAATTCAACAAGTGTAGCATGGTCTATTCTGTAAGAAAAATTGATGAATTGTATTTCAAAGGCTTGGCAATAGCCATAGAAAGATTGGCTTACTTTGTAATGTCCCCTTTTTGGGATAACCCTAAATTTTCCCTAATCTATTGATTTCGAGTAATCACCTTGGAGTTTGGGAATGTTTGTAGTGTGAGTAGACCCCTGCAAACCAGAGTTAGAGAATGTTTACAAGATCATATTAATTAGGATGCATATATAAGAAAATCAAGAGAACATGGTTAGGGATACGACTACCTGTTTAGACCTGCAATATGTTAGTAGGCATTTATGAAATAGAGACAATATCATAATTAAATACATTTTAGATGTTCTAGTTCATCCTTCCTTGGACATAATGGCCTGATAAGGTGCCCAAGAAACCCTCTAACCTGGGCCCAAGAGCAGTACACCCCGCTTGGCCCATGTGGCCCTTGCCATCCATATGGGTGGGGTATCTAGTGAGGTGTCCTATCACCGTTCCCCTTATCAAAACCATTATTGCTTAATTATGTAGGGGATTTGAGGGTGCAACTACAATAGGGTGTCCTGAGCAGTCATTCCCTCTAAGCCCAAGAGCAGTACACCCCTCTTGGCCTCTGTTACCGGGTCCTTCAGTTTAGCCCCCCGAACCCGCCAAAATATGTGGGGGTTCAGGTTTGGGTTCAGTTCGGCTCTGGGGTCGCCTGGGTTCTCCGTTTTCCACCTGGGTTCTCTGTGGGTCCTTCACAGAAGGACCCACAGAGAACTCGGGTGGAAAACGGAGAACCCTGGCTGAACCCAGGGAGAACCCAGAAGGACCCAGGAGGACCCACGCCGTCCAGCCTTAAAAAAGGCAAAAAATCAACTTAAAAACAAAAAAACCCTAAAAAGTGCCCAGATTGCCTTATATTGACTTGGCCAACCAAATGATGCTCATTTTGCAAACTCAAAAGAGCAAAAACACTATTTTTTTGCCTCCAAGCTAAAATAGTTGATTTTTGCAGGTTTTCTCTTTATGTTCGAAGGTGAGATTGTAATCAAAGAATTGGGATCTCACCCTTGAGTGTGCTGATTTAGATGCTACAATTGCACAACTTACCTTGGCTTCTATGGATGACAATGAGGCAACTAATGCACCTAGTGGGAGTGGCAATCCAATTGATAGTGATTCAAATGAAATTGAAGTTATTGAACCAATTGAGGATGATGAGGAATAGGATGATGAATTTGAAGAATAGTAATACTGAATTGAATATTGTCTTGATTGTAATTTGAATTTTCAATGTGTAATGACATTTTAAGACTTGAGTATTTACTATTTACTTTTTTGCAAATTATGAATATGATTACAAATTATACGAGGTATTATCGTATGGCGTATTTCATTGTTTCAATATTCTATGGCATTATGGCATTATGATCATATGATTATAATTTTGAGCATGCTTATGAGTCTATGGCATTATCATTATGTTTATAAATTTATAATATATATATATATATATATATATAGTACGGCCGTACCCGAACCCGTACCCTAGGAAAAAAAAATTGCCGAACCGGCGAACCCGAACCTGAACCCGTATCTGAACCCATACTCGAACCGGCAACTTAGCTCTTGGCCCATGTGGCTCTTGCCATCCATATGGGTGGGGTACTTCGAGGGTGACCCACGTGCCATTTCCCCTCCTTGTAGGTCCTCAACTCCCTATTATGGCTAGTGTTTGCAATTGGATATTATGAATATCAATCTCTAATCAATGAACATTATTCCATAATATAAATGCATAGATTCTGATTTATTGAATCAATGACATAATATAAGTGTAGGCACATTCTATTTACATCAATCAATAATACATATTCCTTATTTGTCTTTAGCCCATACAGATGATGCAGATTTATGCAGATGATTAATACATATCAGATTTTCCTGCACTACTATGCAATGGTAAATGCATATTCAACCCATCTTTAGTCTATACAATATATCATAACACAAAACTATTCACAAAACTATTATTTGTACTCGCAATAAATGATTACTCAGAATCATACAGGTGCACGACCTACTATCATTCTGTTTCTTGCATATTCATAACACAGATCTATTATTTATCTTCTGCAATAATTGATAATGCACAGTCTACTATTATTATGACCATTAGCTATTGGATTCCTTGGCACTTACAGTATATATACAATTCTTAAATACTTAAACTGTTACTTACAGCCTGCAACGTATTTACAAAATACTATGGCAGACTTACCTTGGTGTGGTTGCTGCTGGAGACTCCCTTCTTTCCTTCGATGCTGCTGTGTCTATTCTCCTTTTCCCATTCGATCAATCTTGAATATTCCTCAGACGCCAAGCCTGTTGTACCCAAATAAAATTTTTGCTTCAATAAGGCATTTTGATTAAAATAGTCTAAATCCTATAATTGTCGTCAAAAGTCAGTTTTAGGTCAAATCAAGCATGGGCTTTTTGTGGAATTTCTGTCCAAAAGATACTAGCAAATATTGAAAATTTTGAAAATTAGGTTTTTCGGGCCCCTATTTTTAGGAAAAACCCTAAAAATAAGATCTTTCTAGAATTAATTGAAAATAATTTTGATTGGCTTATTTCACTTCACGATCACATTGGTGAAGTCAGAATCAAGAAAAAGTCAGTTTAAGATTGGTGGGTCTACTTCACTTTTTCAAGAGAAAAGTTAGGACCTCCGAGGTCGTCAATGGCAGTTGGCCAGTACTAGGTGTTGAAATCTAAGCCTCAAACTCATCATAGAAGATTCTATGGCGAAAGATGCTGAAAAAGATGCTTCGCAACAGAGGGGATTTTCAAAAGGTAAAAAATGGAAAAAAATATTTTAAGTCTGGAGACACTTCCTTGCTATGAGGAAGGTGCTTGTGCAATCAACGTCCAAGTCAACTTTGCAGTATCCGTACACATAAAATGGTGAAATGCAGTCACGTACTCGCGTCAGCGGCAGTGATGCTTCAACGCAGTCAACTCAGCAAGCAACACGGTGTTTGCGAAGCGCAAAAGAGGTGAAATCATCAGAAAGTCACTAACTATGGAGCTAATTGCGCCCATGCAAGCCAGGGGCACCCTTGAATTTGAAGGTCCATATGCAGTTGTGAATGGTTGCAAAGCCAATCATCTTCTTCGGATTTCTGTCAGCTTTCCAGCAAGTCATCAAGTGAATCCGTCAGATTTGTGAAACACCGACAAACAACGGTAGAGGCGGAAGATGCTGAAGGCAACAAATGTTAGAGACAACAGTCATATTATAGAAATTGTGCCCTTGTAGCCCAGGGGCGCCCAAGAATAAAGCCTATCAGATGTCAGTGTTTGAGTTTGCTATCTTTAGATGATCTTTTCGGCTTCAGTCCAGCTTCGTGATGGATCCGTTCGCCAGTCCATAAGACATAATGAACGATTGTAGCTGTTGATCTGGCGAGCATGTAAAACAGAGGATAAATTGAAAGTTAAAATGTTAGATGTACCTCTACAGGCTAGGGGCGCCCAGCCTTTTGGTCTATCAGATGAAGTTTTCGATAGCTGTCTTCTTCAAGAGATCTGTTCAGAATCCTTCTAGCTACGCAATGAATCCAACCGTCAACTTTCGGGACCTGTCATATGCCCATGCATGAAGAATTAGTGTAAAATGCTAGAGACGAAAGCAAGTAGAAATTTGACTAAGTGTTGAAAAAATGCAACCTTCTTGGAAAAGGCGCACAACTTTCTGGGGCCTCAGATGCAGTCTTCTGGCTTTGTCACTACCAAGAACATCTCTTCATAGTTGTTCAATCTCCGTGATGAGATCATCAGCGCAAACATTAGAGCAATCTAGCTCCTGGCAGTGAGAGTCAAAGTGGAGCATTTCGTCGAAAGTTACAGATTGCAAAATGAGTTTCAAAAATCCAATTGTGCCTTTGCAGGTCAGAGGCGCCCTTGAATTTAAGCACTATAAATCAACTTTTAGGCGTTGCATGAAGCATAGGAAGATTTTGTGCAAAGAGATGCGCAAAGAACTATGATAGCTTGAGTGTACAGCTATGTTCCACCGGCGTCGGGGACGGGGGGACGCCGGGACAGGGGGACAGGTTTCCGGGACGAGGGGACAAAGGGGCCTCAATTTCGGGATGGCGGGGGACGGCGGCGGGGGGGCGGGAGGGGGGAGGGGGTGTATATACTATATACTACACATATGGTACTTAAAATGCTAGTTATGAAAAGATGTATAACAGTATAAGACTATTAAGAAGTAAATAGCAAAATTGAAATACTAAATTAGTAAATACTAAATAGTACTAACTACTAACTTACTAAGTAAATACTTGGACATTGAACATTGAACAATGAATATTGAAGTTTTCAATATCGAATTACTAATTAGAAATTAGAATAGTAATACTCAATACTACAATGTAACAATTGTTGAATTGGAAAATGGAAGATTTCTATTATATGATATCAAAAATATCTGATCATAAAGATGATTACAATGAGTAGCATGATATCAAAACAAGTACAAAATCAAAATGTCAAAATGACAAAATGTAGTGAAGGAGGCAGAGGCCTCTAATCATCCCTCGGGAGGTCGGCAAACTCCTCATCACTGGAACCACTGGACTCCCCAAGGTCAAGATCCGCCAAAGGAACACCAACCAGCCCTATATCTGAAGCATCCTCATCCTCATCAATCTGTGATGGCTCCTCTGGCTCTACATCCCATCGTGCTGCTGGGCTCTCCTTGTACACACGTGTCCTGCGGTCAGTGATACGCAAGGCACTATGTACAACCACTAGCTTCTCTGCTCTCCTAGAGGTAAGTCTATTCCTCTTAAGAGAGTGGATGAAGCTATAAGTAGACCAGTTCCTCTCAGAAGCTGAAGAACTAGAAACCTGGGACAGCAAACGAATGGCTAGTGTGGTAGTCAGTGATTTCGGTCCATGACAAGTCCACCACAAAATCGGATCCTCCTGTGCCATAGTTCTTATGTCCGCCTTTGCTGCAGCCTTATAACCCCTAAGAGTAGCAAATTTCGTCCACTCAGTGCGAATGTTGCCAGCAGCTTCAGCATCATACATCCTATCAATGCACCTGAAGAACCCTTCCTTCACCTCATCATCCTGAATCGGTGTAACTCTACCAGGCCTAGGCATGTACCACTTCGGATTCAATGCATAAGCAGCCATGTGCAAGGGAGTGTTTAGGCTGTCCCATCTACGCTGAATAATAGGCTGAATGTAAACATTGTAGAATGCTAAAGTGGGGTCCTTCTCTCGCACAACTGCCCTCATCTGACCAAGCATAGAATCAATGCACTCATACACCTCCCAAGGTTAGGTGCATCCCCATCCCCATATCTGATGACCTGTACAACTGGTGTAATGATGGCGACAATATATTTTGCATCATGCCAAAATGCATCACTCTTCACTATCTCCTTCACCCTCTTCCCCTGCTCTGTCCTGGCCCCATCCCAACGATTCCATTCTTGTGTCATAACCATGAGTTGCAGTGGCTCTTGCAACTCAAGCATTCTCTCCAAAAGAATGAAATAGGATGCATATCTGGTCTCAATTGGTTTCAAGAACTCCTTCGCGAAGCTCCTAAAGATGGCATGTGAAGTGTGGTGGTTGCAGATATACATCTGCACATCTCTAGCATTGCTGACCACTCCTCTAATCCACTCAATCTTCCCCATGTCCTTGAGTGCATTGTTCATGGCATGCACACAACATGGAGTCCAGCAAATGTGTCTGTATGCTACCTCAATAAGCCTCCCTGCAGCTCTGCACACATGTGCTGCATCTATCACTACTTGGACCACATTTTGTGGCCCAATCTCCTCAATAGCTGCCCAAAGGATCTCAAACTGAAAATCAGCATCTTTTCGATGCCCTGAACAATCAACCGCCCTGAGAAAGAATGGGCCCTCTGAGCATGTAACTATGACATTGATGAATGGATGATGCCTAATGTCCGTCCACTCAAAGAAAGTATGAGCTAAATTTCACTAACCCTTGCTATCAATCTGTCATTCTCTTAACATACATTTAAATGAAATTCTAATTCAAATCGAGGAAGAGAAATATGCAACCGTGCAACCATTTGACAATCAAAGGATTCAAAGCACCTCATGCATTATGAACTTTATTATCAAGATAGTCTTTTGCAACAATCTCATAAAACTCTCTCTTATTCTCTACAATCTCTTGAATTCTCTAATCTCTAATTCCTCCTGATATCTACTCTTCTTCTGATCTAATGAAATGAGAGAGAGGGGGGGGGGGCGGGGTTTATATAGCAATCCCAAATTACAATGAATGGCCAAGATTAAAATGAGATTAATGGCCCAGATTCAACATAACTAAACCCTAATTAGGGTTTCCAAAACATCAATCAGTTAACTGGAGAGAACTTCAGGCACCAGGAGTTGCATCCTTATCCACTTGCAGAGCATTACGTTCGGCGAACTTGGACACGATTAGGCTGATTTCCTCCATGGCAATGTCCGGCAGTGCATTGACGTATTCCAGCAAGTCCAAACTTTCAGCACATTCTGCAAAAGTGACTGTCCATTTTGGTTCATGCAGCAAGAATGCATCTCTGACGGTCATGAAGCTGAATGCCTTGGTAAAATTTTCTTTCATGATTGGCCCAGAGATGGTGGAGAAAATTCTTTGAACTTGTTCTTTTAAATTTTGTGGCTGCAAGTGTTTCTTTCGGACAATATCTCGGTCCAGCATATCTGCAGCCATTTGATAAATTTTACTCCGAATCTCCTTTGCCTGCTCTTCAACTTTGGCGCCATCTTGCTTTACCCTTTCTAGGACTTCTCGTGAAATCAGTGCGTAATACCAGCCGTTGAAATCATATGCAGCTCCAGCTTCAATAATCCTGTCATCAATCAACCTCTGCTTCGGGATGCCCTTTAACTCTCGAAGACATGGGATAATTTTACTCTGAATATCTTGGAGGCCATCCCATGCTTCCGCTAAGTCTGTAACTCGTGACAGTAGAAAGGAAGTTTGCTCATACACATATGCCAGTTTCTCCGCGAATTCCATTGCCTCATCTTTCTTTCTAGCCATCCAGTCCTTAGCTTCTCTGGTTGTAGTCAATTCTTCTTCAAAATTTCCAACTAGTTCCTGTGAAGAATTTGGAAGTAGAGGTGCTAACTGGTCACCTTGATTGAGTGGCCTAGTTAGATGCTGGATATACTCTTTTAGAAGCTCAATCTCTCTTTTATACTCTCTTTTCTTGGCGACTTCCCTCTCCAGCCTAGACTTGATGGTGGCAACAGAATTATCCAAGTCCTCAACTTCTTGCCCTTTTGTCGTTGGACCCATGTCAATAGTTGTGATGGCATATTCGTTCGGGGAAATATCATCTTGGAATTTATCAACTGTAGGCACTGCTATCTGCACTGTGCGATTGCCAGCCTCATCCCTTTGTATGGCAGAAAATTTCTTGGCATTCTTTCTTGTGGCAGTTTGCTCTAGCCTAGCCAAGAAGTCTGTGGCGTCATCCTCTTCAGCTACCTCTACTGGCGCCTTTCTCTTTAGTCTTTCTTTCAGCCAATCTGGGATGGTTGACTGTTCGATTCCATCTTCCTGTTGATCCTGGACATCATGCACATCCTGCACTTCTTGCACATCTTGAATTTCTAGCATATCCAGAATTTCTTGCACATCTTGAATCTCTTGCACAGATGGGTCTTCCTGGATTCCTTTGAGGGCGGAAATCATTCCCTCTTCAAATTCTCCATCCATGATGTCTGCGTCATTGTCTGATTCCAGAATTTCCGTGCCTATAGGAGAAGGCTGATCATCGTCTTCTGATTGCACTGGCTCCACATCTCTAACTGGAGAAGGAATTCTGACATGCTCCCAAGACTCTTCATCCATGGCTAATATTTCCTCTATATTTCTGGACGTGGGCGAATGGAGGGGCTTGGATTTGTGCCTCTTTTGAGAGGGTCCTTCATCTATTGCTTTATTCTTGTTCTTCCTTGCAGGGTCATCAATCTCTTTTCTTTTTCTCAAGTTGGCAGCATCTGATGCACCGACATTTGAGGAACAGGACTCTGTATCACCCATCAATTCATATGTGAACTGCACATTCCTTCGCCGCAACACTTGCACTTGTTGGTCTATCCACCATTGGGAATATTTGAATACAGGCCGCATGAATGTTGCCAAGTCACCCAGCTCAGGCTCGGATCACCTTACAAGAGGAAGTGGCTCGCTTTCATTGAAGCCCGGCTGCACATAAACTCCATCTTCATCCAGCTGATCAGGTACTCTGAAAAGTTCTGTTGCCCTTATCATATTCAACGACAATCTTGACCACAATCTTTTCCTCACATCATATTCATCCGCCACATTGGCCCAGAAATCTTCTAAGTCTATTTGGTGCTTGTATTTCTCTCCATCCACAGTTCCAATGTGATGGAGTGGATCAAAGTCATTCCTAGGCTTGGAGGATATGAACCTAAGTTGCCCGAATCGGGTAGGATACTGGCGGATCGCACGCAGTGGTACTGTGGATACGGCAATTTTTTTTTTTTTGGTGTGGGTACGTTTGGGTACGTCCGTACATAAAACATATAAAAATGATAAATATAGACATAGATATAGATATAAATTTATATTTATTATTTTAAAAAGTAAATTAGATTTATATTTATTATTTTAAAATGTAAATTTTAAAGTTTTAAATTTAAAAATTTAATTATATTAAAATACTAAAATAAATTTAATTTTTTTATATATAATAAAATTATAAAATTATAAATGTAAAAACATTAAATTGTGTAATATTAAATATTATTACAATAAAAATTTGTTTAAACTTAATACTAAATAAATAAACTAAAATTATGTATTAATAATTTAATATATTATAATATATATAATAAATTTATATTTTATAAAAACAACATTATTAAAAATTTAAATATTATATTATTTAATAATTTATTAATATTATCATATTATCATATAAAGTATAAAACAATATAAAAATTAAAAATAAAAACTAATAACTATTATAAAATATTAAAATATAAACTACAGTATACACTAAAATTAAACTGAAGTTTTAATTTTTACGGAGCTGAGAAATACCGCAATACCTAGAAATGGCGGACCTGGAAATGGCGGGCGGACAAAAACGGCAGACAAAATCGGGAGAGGAAAATGTGAGGAAAGACACAATAAATGGCGGAAAATCTCCTTCGACGGCGGTTTCCTGCGCAACCAATCTCCTTGCGGCTTGCCTGTGTCTGAATGGCGGACGGAATAGGGTTGAAAACGACCAAGAAAATTGCCGCAGCGAAAAAAAAACGCCACGTCCACGAAAAAACAGCGTGATTCGAGGAAAAATCGTGCAGGAAAGTGGAAACGTTTTTCAAAACAAAAATCCGAACCCAGTTCGAATCCGTAGGGTTTCCAACACGAATCCGTTTGGAAACGTATCCGTACCCGAATCGGCAGGGTAAAGGGCCGATTCCGGTAACATAGATATGAACGGATATTTTTGCATCTCCAGTCGAGCACTCTCTGCTGCTTGCGCCGTTGGACATGATTCTTTCATATTGCCAATGAAAAATGGAAAAGCGACAGCTACTTTCTGTTTTGGCCTTTGGATATTCTGATATGTCTCCAATTGCCTTAAAACTTCCAACAAAACCATTTTGTTGGTGGGATAAATGGGCAATCTGTACGGACGTCCGGAGAATCCTTGAATCTTGAGGTAGGTAAATTTGGGAAACTAGATGAACCAGGATCCATATCTGCCAATTAGACTTTTGGCCTCACAGGTGAGTCTTTGATGTGTTCCGCCTTGGAGAAGTCGAGTGATATACATAAGGAAGGCGTCATGTGCTCACCTGAAGTATGTCTTTTCCTTCAGCTGCAACTGCGGATAGCAATCATAGGATTTGAATTTTCCTTTGCCGTTGCCAACAACACCCTTGCAAACCAAACCAGTATATTTGTAAGTCCTTGCAAGCAGATATACGATATAAGAGCTCATATGGAAGGTTTTGGTTTCTTCCAGGTTGACCAACTGCTCATGGAGACTGTCACTGATCATTTTGGACCAGTTAAACATCCTCACCCCAGAAATTATTTCATCAACGAAATAATACATCCAGGCTTCAAAAGGCGCACCTTGAGGATTGCCTACCATTCTGTTCAGCAGCAAGACGATGTCTCCATATTCTTCTTTGAAATCTGTTTTGGCCAACTTTTTCGGCATCTTTTTGGCAGTAGGTCTAGGCTTTAGCAACCAGGACTTGTTTATATTTGATGCACAAAGGTCTTGCTGATCTTGGTAAAGTTTAAGTGCATCATCTTTGGTTCGGTAGGATGTCCGGTTGTAAACTGGAATTCCAAAGGTTTCTTGTATGGCTGGCTCAGTCAAGTACGCCAGTCTCTTCCATCAGGCGCTTCTATTTGTCTTTCCTGTGCATTATAATGCAATGCACACTCCACCATAAGCTCTGGACACTCTTTTGCTGGTGGAAATCCAGCTGCATGAACAATTCCGTTGCGCATCATCCTTTTTGCAATTGGCGTAGGCAGACGTCCATCACTTCCGTACATTCTTTCCTTGAAATCATCGAAGTCAACGTGGCCAAGGTTGGTGTCCACAATGTTCTCCCATTTGGATTTGATCTTTGACTGCAGCTGTGCACCCTTGCTAGCAAACTTCATTTTTATTCTCTTGAAAATAAATCTGCAAGAAGAAGCAAAGAGAATATTTAAAATTCAAAATTTAAATTACTCGAAAAATATTCCAGCTAATTGTCAAATTGAACTTTGTGAAAAGTTATGTTGGAAATGAAAGAATTAACGAAGTTTCTCGTGCCAAAATGAAGCAAAGAAAATAAATCTGCCTGGCTCTCTGGAAAAACGAAATGATCACGATCACAATGCTGGCTGGTATGAATCTGCTTTCTTCACTTTGCTTAAAACTTTCTCAACTTTCTTGCCTTAGCTAAACTTTCTTCTCACAACTTTTCTTTCGAAAATCGAGTGATTGAAAAAATGAGATGCAAATTCAATTATAAAGATGAGAAGTTTGACTCATTTAGCAAATTTCAATTGTTTCCGTTAAATCGAGTCTGAACTTGGCTTGCACTTAGCTTCTGAATGGCAATTTTTATCTTCAACAACAGTCTTCGGGAAAGTTTCTAAGTTAGGCGCTAGTTCAGTGAAGTTCTTTTTGTCTTTTTCCAATTTTGATTTTTCAAAGTTTATCTCTTTGGGGTGTTGAAAAATAAAAAATAAAAATAATTATTTTATGTGTCGTTTTCAACCCCTTCATTTTATGGCACTTATTTTTATCCAAGGCAAATTTGATTTTTCAAAATTTTTCTTGCCATTGCCTTAGGCAAATTTTTTTTCTTCCAATTTACTTTGCCATAATTTTTCATCTTCCTATTTCATTTGCCATAATTTTTTTCCATCTTCCTAAGTCTCAGGCGAAATTTATGAAGCACATTAATGCTAGACTTAGAAAAATATTTTTATTTCCTCTAGATATGGCGAATTTCCCAAGGTGCCAAGCATATTATTTAATTTTCCATTGTCAAACCTAGGCAAAATTTTGATTTTTCTTACTCCTCTAAGTATGGCGGACTTCATTCATTATTAAGCCATGCATTTAATCCCAAGGCGGACTTTGCATGTGTTTATGCCATTACCTCTTTGTGGTGGGCGGACTTTGTTCAAGTTTGAGCCATTTCATATTTTCCTTTGCTGGGCGGACTTGCCACCTTCCCATGCCACTTCAAGGCGGACTTACCTCATGTTTGTGCCATTGCTTTAGGCGGACTTGGCTAAGTGTGGAGCCATCTGTCATTAAGCTGGGCGGACTTTACCTACCCTCAAGCCATTTCAACTTTCTCTAGGCGGACTTTGCCTCATTCCTTGCCACTTTACATGGGGCGGACTTCATATTATGTCAAGCCATTTAATGTTCCTTGGCTGGGCGGACTTGCCACTTCATCATGCCATGTCTTGTTGCTGGGGCGGACTTCACTACCAACCATGCCATTTCAACTTTCTTGCAAGGGCGGACTTGGCACCTCCTCAAGACATTCCATGGGCGGACTTTCCTTTACTCCATTCCATTCAGACTTTTTCCAAGGCGATCTTGTCTTTGACTTGTGCCATTGTCCTTGGCTGAAACTTTTGCCATTGATTTTGTCCTTCATTCAGATTGCTGGTTAAAATCTCAGTCTTCTTTTCATGCCTCCATGAATTCTTGCCATGATTTTCAGTCATACTTAGGCAAATTTGCCATGATTTTCTTTGATTTCTCCATGAATTTTCCAGATTTTCAACATTTTTCTGATTTTCATTATGAATTTCACAAATTTTCAAATTGGTTTTCTGAGATTTCTATTGGGTTTTTGGAACTTCTGAGTGGATTTTCGAAATTCGGGCACTTTCCAAATATAGAAACCTTGACAAAAATAGAAACTTTTCCCAAAATAGCAACTTTCTAAAAATAGCCCCTAAAAAATAGGAAGTCCAGAATAGGCCAAAAATGCCAAAAATAAAGTCTCTAAAAAATAGGGGGTCCGGAGGGGCAATCCCCAAAAAGTAGGAGATGACAGAATTGACTGAAACGACAGTTGATCTTCGTCCCTCGGACCTCCTAAGCACGATGATGATGTTTGGACGATGATCCAGGCTCAAATTCTTTTACTCGACTCGGGTGACCATTCAAAACTCCAAACCCCCAAACGAAGACCAAACGAGACCGAGATGTGCAACGGAAAAACCCTAAAAGGCAAATTACCAGGGTCCCCATTTGCAATGGGGCGATGTGTGAATTAGGTCACAACAGTACCCTAATCTGAGATCAATTTTCGAAAAGTAACATGCACCATGCAACTCATTGATCAACTCATCAATACGGGGTATGGGGTACCTGTTCTTTATTGTCTTCTTATTCAACTGCCTGTAGTCTATGCACATCCGTAATGATCCATCCTTTTTCTTCACCAAAACAACCGATGAAGCAAAAGGTGACTTACTAGGCCTAATATGTCCCATGGCGAGCAGCTCATTAATTGTCTTTTCTGTTTCATCCTTAAGCCGCTTCGGGCGCCTGTAAGGAGTAATCATAACAGGCTTAGCGCCCTCCTCCAACTCAATGATGTGATCAATACCCCTGTCTGGAGGTCTACCTGGTGGGATATCACTAAACACTTTGGAGTGTTTAATTCTCAACTCCTGAATATCAGGTGGATAATCAAACTTCTGCTGCTCCTGTTGTGGTATCATCATACATTCAGCTGCCCAATCCACCATACCATGAGGAATGAGCCTCTCCATTCATCTCAAAGAAATGACTCTCAAACTGCTGTCCTTGATTGCTTTCAGAACATGAGGCTTCCCATTAACTTTAAATTTCATCTCCATGTCACAAAGATTAAGCGTGAACTCACCAATGTCATGAAGCCAAGCCATACCAAGAACAACATCTATGTCTCCCATATTTACAACGTAGAAATCTGCCTTAAATTCATAATTATTAAGGCACATAGGAAGATCAAAATTTTTTCTTTCACACTTGAGTGTATATCCATCTGCAACTTCTACTCTAATCCCCTCAAAGATTTCTGTTTTAATGCCATGTCTCTCCACTAAACGTGCATCAATAAAGTTATGGGTGGCACCTGTATCTAACAAAGTAATAACTTTTTGACTAGCTATGAGGCCCCGAAGTCTAAAGGATCCCTCTTTTTGAATGCTAGTCAACTGTGCCTCTGGGAGCTTCTTCTTCTCTTCATCTCCACTCTCACTATTTGATTTTTCACCACTAGAAGGCTTTGAATCAGATTGCTGGTCTGACTGATCTGATGGCTCTTCACCCTCATAATACCATTCCATTTTCTTGTTCTTTGCCTTAGGACGTAGAGGGCATTGGTGTTTTTCATCGTAGGGCCCTTTGCACCAAAAACAAAGCTTTTTCTTGCGTAAATCATTGAGAGTTTCATGGTCAAAAGGTGCTGCACTTTTTCCTTTTGAATCAGATTTTTCTTTCTTCTTGGGAAAAGATTTATTGCCCTTAGATGATGAAGAAGAGCTAGGGGGAAACCTGCTGCGAGGTGCTGCTAACTCCATGCTACGGGCTTTCCGCATGGCCTCCTACAAGGTAGGCAGATCAAAGGCTTTGATCCATCCTCTCATCGGCTCATACAACCCCTCAGTGAAGAGAATAACAAGTCTCCTCTCCGAAATACCTGTCACCATCACTGATATCCTCTGGAGCTCGCTAATGTAGGACTCCAAGCTACCAGGCTGTCTCAACTGAGCCAACTCTCTGAAATAGAGTTCCAGATCCTTCCTATCAAAACACTCAATGAGCCTATGTGTAAACTCCTGATAGGTAGTAACCATGTGATGGCCAAGTGTATACATGCCGTGATGCCACTAGTCATGTGCTAAATTGTCGAGGTGAAATGTGGCAAACTTGATGGCCTCATCCTCCTGCATAGGTCTCAAAGATAGATAATTATCTAACTTTTGGACCCAAGACCTAGCTGAACATGTGTCTGAACCATCAACATGTGGCAGAGTGATTTTACTAATAGCCTGCTGAAGGTCCCTGCTAGCTGGTGGTGGTGGTGGTGCCTGGGGTGCTCTATGCTCAAATCTTCCTCCGCCCCTAGGTCTCTTAGCATTCAAAAACTCAAGTAGACTCAATGCCTGTTTGATCTCAGGAGCTAATGTCATGTACTCAGCATAATGTTTGGTGATATCTGCCGCTGTCAAATCACGAGGTGCCTGAACCTCTGGCTGAGGATCTTGTTGCTCTGCCTATTGGACTAGAGGAACCTCCCTCATGATAAAAGTAGGCTGACCAGGCTTACGCTAAGGAATACCTGATGATGAACTTTGCTAAATTGTCCTCTGTGGTTGCTCTACCCCTGCAGTACCACTCGATTGTCCTATTTGAAACACATGTTGCTGTGGCATGTACTGCCTCATCGTACCCATAAGCTGAGACATCATATCCATCATGTTATCATGTCTCCTCCTGAACTCTGTCTCCGGATTGATTGATGTAGCTCGACCCTTCCTAGGGTCCTGTGATGTCTCTCTCTGAGCCTCTTTGTCACCCATAAGTCCTATCACACTATCTTCACTACTGCTGGAACTAGACTTATGCAAACCCAAAATGCCTAAAACAGTATCACCCTTTGGAACCCACAGACCTGTCCAACCTCTTGTCCTTGTTCCTCTACCCTTGGTGTAAAAAATGATATCTCTACTCATGAAATAAAATCTGACATGCATAGGATGGCAGGATGACTGTGCTCTGATACCACTGTAAGAGACCAACTATCTCAAACACCCGTCTAGCTGTTATATTGCACTGCTGGTAATTTTTTTGAATTTGTCTGCTTGCTGGTCTGAAATTTCTGAGTTTGTTTTTTGTTTGGTTTTTGAAGAGTTTTTGCTTTTTTTTTTTGTGTTTTTTTGGATTTTGATGCAAATATAAACAAATGCAAATAACTGAAATTAAAATGCAACAATAATAACTTTTCTTTTTGAATGGAAATGCTCTCTATTGATGATATTTCACAATTACAATGAATTGCTATTGATTTCAAACACAAGAGATGACAATCTAGCTCATACCCGGAAACCCAAGCTAGCTGATATAAATTTCTGGAAGTGTTGCAGCCATGAAGAAATCTGACGATCAAATCGATTTTAACTGAAATTAAAATGCAACAATAATAACTTTTCTTTTTGAATGGAAATGCTCTCTATTGATGATATTTCACAATTACAATGAATTGCTATTGATTTCAAACACAAGAGATGACAATCTAGCTCATACCTGGAAACCCAAGCTAGCTGATATAAATTTCTGGAAGTGTTGCAGCCATGAAGAAATCTGATGATCAAATCGATTTGGCCCAAGGATGGATTTTTCCCCACACAAAATTGGTTGCAACTTCTTCTAAACCCCTAGCCGCCCCTTTCTGGACAAATTTGCACCCAAAAAGTGAATTGATTCTCCTCCTTGAAGAACACGCCTCCTCTATGAGGCTGTATGGCCAGCAAGGACAGGCTTGTATGGTCTGGATAGAACTGTACGTCTCCTTTAGTGATTGCCTTCAATGCAAAATCTGAAGTTCGCAATTAATTTCTCAATCAGAATTCAAACCTCAATTGCAACCTTTGAATTCTTTCTCCTTTCTGCACAAATCTGACCTCTGAATGAAGCCAGCACAATGAGCAATCTTTAGCTGATAGTTTCACAGCCTCAGAAAGCTAGACTGTGAAGAATTTTCGCTCTCCAAAGTCTGAAATTGAAGAATTTCTACAGAAACCCTTGTTTCTCCAAGCTCTCAAAAGAAGACAAATTGAAATGTTCATCATTGAATGTGTTTCAATTGCTTTTTGAAAGCTTATATACCTCATCGAAAAATCAACCCAATTTGCTATTTTCTCACAACAAAAATTCACTTGAAATATATTTCTTTATGTTGCCTCCAATGCCTTGGGAAATGTGCCACTTAAGTCAAAAATCATTAATTAAATAAACATGTGCCATTGGCCCCATTTAATATAAAGTTAATTTATAACTTTATATTATAACTTTTAATAATAAAATCATTAATGACATATTTAATATTAATATCATCATTGAAATTCACCAGTTAGCCATGCCAACTGAACCCAAGGCCAAAACTGTTAAATACTGGATGACTAGACGCCCTGCTAGAAATAGTAACTCCAGTCAATTGACTTACTATAAATAGTCAGTACATCCCACAGAGTCCAAAAATAACTGCAAAGGTCCAATCATGGTCGATACTGCAAATACTATCTGTCCAGGTGCCCTGCTATTAATAGAAATCCTATCTCGCCCAAAATAGTAACTTACTATAAATAGTAAGTGTGCCAAACTAAGACAAATAATGCGTGCAAAGGCCAAAACCTGAATCCAGATGAGGAGTAATGTCCTTGACAACTGGGTAACTGCCACAAAAGACCCTCTATCCAAAATTGTTAGCCTATGAGGGTCAAAATGATAGGCTAACCCCTCAACAAATCAAACTGACTAGGAAGGGGACATAATAGAGAATCCCTTTCACCAATAAAAGTAAGCATACCTTTTAAGGCCACTAGGTCCCCAACTTAAAAGAGTTAGAGTGACATCTTTTGGTTTGCATATAATTCACTTTTTGCCCACGATTTCTTCCCTTTAAACTTGTGTGGTTGAGATTTGTTGGTGAAGCATGAGAACTCTTAGCTGCTCTTGTAGATGGATATGAACTAGTAGTGTGTCTAATTTTCCTCGAAAGGGAATCCTCAACATGCTGCAATTTATGAATGATCTTGTGTTGTGTTTGTTCAAATTCTTTCCATGCTTGTTTATTGCTAAACAACCTTGCCATGATGACCTATCTTGCTGTCCAAACTAGAAACCAATCCACTATAGTATACACAACTTGAATTCATCCAACAGGCTGGCAGAATCCAGGCTTTGATACCACTGAAAGATCCCCAACTCAAATCTGATTTGATTTTCTGAGTTTTGTTTTTTCAAAGTCTTTAACTAGCAAATAGGTAGGTTTTTGTTTTTGTGTTTTTTGTGTTTTTTTTTGTGTGACTTTTGAGTTTTACCAAATATGAATGCAATTTTCTCTTGAGATACAAAGGAATTAAACTGAAATAAACTTCTAATTTTTCCGATTTCAAACAACAATGCATAAAATTGTAAAATTAAAAATTTAGGAACACCATTCATCAACTAGTCATACCCAGAGTCCAATGCTAACTTGCAATTGAATTTTATTGATGAAATTCTATTGAAATACAGGATTACAAATCAGATCTGCTCCTCCAATATTCTGTCCAAACCTTAGCAGCAACATAGATGGTACGACTGCCCTTGAGCATGGAACGGCTAGCAAAATCAGTCACCAAAATCCATAAATCTGCTCTTCAAATTGACAAATCTGACCTCCAAAACCCTAGTTGCCTGCTTCCAGCAAGTAGAATGCAAATATGTGATAGTATTGGCTTGGGAGAGGTTTTGATCTATCAATGGCAGCCTCTAATCTGAAGAAGTATGATGATATAACACTGCTGCAAACTCAGATCTGAAAAATAACTACCTGAAACTCCTCCAATGAAGCCCAAACGAAGACCCAAGGTAGGCCCTCCTCAAAGGTGAATTGGGTTCTCGTCCAATTCACGATAGCCTTTGAGAGTTTTCGTTCCCAGAAGGCTGAAACACTACTGAAACCCTTCTCCAGAGCTCCACCTGCAAATGCTGATATGAAAAATGACAATAGAATGCCAAAATAGAAGCCCAACACTTAGCTTTATAACCTCCATGAGCTTTTTTTAAAAAGATAATAAAATATTCCTCCTCAAGGGTCTTTTCCTTGTCAAAAGAAAGGGCCACATTTTAAAGACAACTTGAGTTGCTGGGATGGGGGCACTTTTCACTATTCCTCTTATAATTTTCTGTTACTATTCACTTTTTACTATTCCATTAAAGCAATCTTTAATATTTCCAATTTATCCCTGGATTCATCAACTGAACTCCAAACGGAAAGGCTCGTAAAACCCCTAGCTAAGCTCCGCATCCCTCGGTTGGGTCCCCCTAACCATTTTGCTGACCTACGGGAGCCCTGATATTAGGCCAACCTCCGCTGTAGTCTGAGCTGCCTAAGGAAGGGACATTACATAACATCTTGAAAAGATACAATTAAAGGATATGTGCCCAAACCTGGGTGTATGGGTCTCTTAAGATTTGTTTGAAATTGAAAACCATGCTTCTTGTAAGGAATTGTACCCGAAAAATATTTCATGTTTATTAAGATGAAGACTGCCAGACCTCAGCAATGAGAATATTTTTCCCCTTGATCCATTGCGACCTCTTGTCATTTATACAGAAAAAAGGAGTAATTATTGGAGATTACCTCTTTTGACAGTTTACGAATTAGCTGAAAGAAGTCTTCAACCTTGTTATTAGCAACTCAAATCATAGTTTCCTTGTTTTGGAGTGATAAATGTTTGTCATATAAGGATATATGATAAAAACCTTTAATAATGCATTTCTCCATACATCATTTGGTAGCAAGAGTTATTCTGACCATTAAACATATATTCTTCAAAATTTTAGCCTTTTAGGAACATAAAATGATCAAAACTTCAAAGTTAAAATATGCTATATCTAGATTTATAATACTGAATCATCTCTTTCATACAATAACAGATAAGATAAGAACATGAAATCATTTATGTTAATGTCAAGAATGACCAAA
>VDFB02243823.1:0-20796 GCA_007258455.2 Sequoia sempervirens | reverse complement strand
CTTGTGTTATTTTGAAACTGCTGAACTGTAAGCCGTGTTTAAATCAGCAATGATAATCTTATGTCTCGGTTTTACTTCAGCCAGTGTCTATTCAAATCCTTGGATACCTTGACGTAGCTTATGAGCGCCTTCCCTTAACTGGAACATCTGTGCCAAGATCTCCCTTCCTTTGACAATGACTTTCGATCCACTCCTGAGTCTTTCCCACATATGACCAGCTGTCTTAACTGATGGTGATCAGCTGGTGTCTCCAAGACCTGGGGCAGCAACTGGGTTGTTTGTGAAGAACCATGGACAAGGTTAGAAATGAAAAGCCTGAGTTGCTGATTTTCAGCCTTGAGGGCTGCCTTGTCTTCCCCATCTTTAAGCCCTCTTTCTTGAAGGTTTTCGGATACAACTTTGAAGAGACTCAAATCTCCATGTCTGGTATTTCTACCGAGATTTGCCTTGACCATGACGAAATCATCCATATTCACCTCATCCCTGTTCTTGTCTTCTGGGGGCATTGCAGTGTCCATGACTATCTCGTTATCAGGATTCCTATCAAAGTGAACTTGTTTCTTTGCCTTCTTCTTAGGAGGTTCCTGATAGATGTTATCGAGATCATCAACACTCACTTGATATGAAGGCCTTCTCCTAACCCTTCCTAAGGAGTTCTCAAGCCAGAGACCACGATGAGTATCTTTACTAACTTCCTCGAGTCTTGTTGCAATCTCTTCATCATCTTAGATATCAAGATCAGTAGCCAGATTGGTGTGGGAGCACATCAAGTGCGAAACATGTGTTGAAGGTGGCTCCCTGCTGCTTCATTTTGGTCACGGGCTCACCGTCGGGGAGCTTCTAAATCAATTTGTAGGCTGCTCTGTATGACTATGCACGAGAAATCCAACCTTCTTTTTCCACATTTTATTTGATCTACAAACCTTTGGCCATCTTGGGATTGACTTTTACCCGCTTTCCTTTGGTATACGGAAGAGAATTATCCTTGGCGGCTCTGCTATTGGAATGGAGTTCTTCCTTTTAAGCACTAAGAAAACCTTACTATGCTCAATGACTTGTCTTGTTCTGTCTTCAACTGAAAGAGATTCTTTGTTTTCCCAATTAACTTGTGGTAGAGGCTGATCCTCGATTCGTTTTTGAGTGTACATCGGGAGAAGCACATCTTCATCATCATCTGATAGCCCTTCTATATCTTCATTTAAGCAGTCTTTCATCTGATGGAGAGTTAGCCTGCTGTAACTACGCCTTCGCACTTCAAACTCATCTGCACAGTTAGCCCAAAAATCTTCAAGTGCGGCTATGTGATTATAGTTCTTCTCCAATCGGCCAGCGTAGACACCATGAGGATCAAATGATCGTCTCTCGCTATAAGATTTGAGGCTGAATTTATCTAACTCTTCTCCAATTGTCCTGGCATCTGCAGCGATCCACGTAGCCTCAATACCAACCTAATGGAAATTAAAGAGAGAGTTTCTTTCTATTCCTCAAGGCTATTAATGGACCGTGAGCACGCCTCAAGGAATTCCATGAAGATGACCTCATCAGCCAGGATACCTTAACATGGCCGGGGCACTGAATGGCTAAGACAGGGAATAGGTAAAGGTAGGAAACTGTATAAACCAATCCGCCCAGTCCGCCATTGCTGCCCTGGCAACTGAAGAGATGCGGACGTGCAATTCATTGTCTAAGTCCCGCACTGTGTACATCAAGAAGGCCTCGTTCACCCTTTTGTAGTGGTGCAACGACTTTGTGAATTCCAACTAGGGATAATAGTTATATATATATGTAATACGCTCAATGATCCTGGTGTTCCAACCACCGGGTGTGCTTGATAGGCCACCCAGTGGAGCTGGTATGACACACCATGTAGGAGATACATGAAAGCTGGAAATATTACATTATTTGCTGATGGCAAGTGATCCCAATCCAAAGTGATAATCATAGAATTGATTTTCTTCATATGATGTGAGGTATGGCATAAAACATCCAAGGTTGGAACTTGGTGGCATCTTCTGAGCCAGTGACCCTGTTGAGCAAAGTGATGATGATGGCAACCTCATCCTTGAACTCCCCTCGCCCGACATTCTTAGGCAATGTTTTATGTTTTTTCTTTCATCCATCTCTGTGCAATCTTCTTGCTATATTTATCTTTATGCATATTCCACATCCTTTCGCATTCATCCTTTGAAAGAGTTATGCTTTCAGGCCACAGGGGAATGGAAAAACACCTTTCAACCATATCAGGCTTTAGACTGCAAATCAATCTATGGTATCATTTGGATCTCCCTAGTAGCCGGGTTGTAATGCTTAATGCAAGCGATTACGAACTCAAGGCTCTAAACTGATATAGGAATAGACGTTGCTGCGAGGAGTCCAAAATGTCCTAGGTTCTTGATTGAAGTGTTGCCTGCTCTCTCCAAGGCATGTAGATTGAACACCGGCTTGACATGATGCAAGTCTGTCTCAGCTGTTTTGATATAATTGTGAAAGAGAGCTGATTCGGACTTGAAAACATTAGGAGTGTACTCCATTTTAGAAAACTTGAAGAATGATTGTAAACTCGCCTTGGTTCAGACAAGTCTTGAACAATTTCTATTTTTAGAATGCTGATTTTTGTGCTCCAGCGGACAAATTTTTGAAATTTTTTGCAAATGTAGGTTTTGTTAGAATATAGATTAAGACAACCTAGATCAGTAGTTTTGAAAATTTTTGAATTTTGGAAAAGCGGCAAACCCTAATTTCTTCAATTTTCAGAAAAAAGCTGGCATCAGGGTTTTGTTGAACAAAGTTAGAAATGGAATGAATTGATTGGATTTACTGCAAAACCACGGCGTTTTGATCAAAAAGCAGCCAACCAGATTTTGAACTTTCTTGAAAAAACTTGCAATATGGGTTATCTTTAGAAGGCCCGAAGTTGGAAAGGACCCGGATGGTTTAGGAAATTGGAATGCGAGGGTTTTCAGCGACATGCAAAATAAAAGTACGCGCTTGATGAAGTTCTTGAAAAATTCTTGGAAGGTTGGGGAGCCAAAAGACCAGGATATTGAGAAAAATTGAAAGCCTTGGCCTTCTGCTTGAAAAATTTGATCTTCTGGAACAAAAAAGCTTGAAAAAGCAAGGGTTTATGCTTGCTGGTCTGAAAAATCTGATTTAAAACCAGCAAGGATGGATTCTTGAATCACAAAAATTCTTCAAACTTGCTGCTCCAACTTTCTCCTCTGGATGCTACCTGCAAAAATAATGAAAAATACATGAAAGAATGATGTTAAATAGACTTTAGGGCTTTGGATTAGGTTTTGCTTTCTTTGCTTTTATTTCCAAAACCCTAAAACTCAGTCTCCTTGAACTTGGACGCCATTCTCCACTTGGCAATTTTGAAACTTTTTTTGAAAATTTCAAAAATTCTCTAAGGCATGAAAATTTGGGCGCCCTTCTTCACTAGGGGCACCCACTTCTTTCAGAGTTAGCCAAAATTTTGATATTTTCAACTTTCCTTCATTTTGACATGCTACTTCGCCTCTGATTTCTCGTTGACAGATTGATCCGACAGGCGAGCTGAAGGTTTCACAGCGGAGCCTGACTGAAACTGAGAAAGAAGTTCTGGAGGCATCTCTGGCGAAAGACTTCATCTTGACCTCCGAATTCATGGGAGCCTTTTCCTTCCAGGGGCGCCTATTTCTCCCAGAGATAGCCATTTTTCTGATCTTCAAATTTCTTCATTAAATCCTCTTCTACAGACGATCTCGTCGGATCTGGAGCTCCGGGCATTGGATTGACTGGATGTTATACTCATCGCGAAGCTGACAAAGAATGAAGAGGGGTCTTCTGGAATGAACTTTGCCCAAAAGTGAGTTTAAGGCTTCCAAAAGTTTGGGTGCCCTTCTTGATTGGGGGCGCCCACTTTCACCAGAGTTAGTTTTATTTTTTAATTTTCTGTGTTTGCTTATGAATTTTGGTTCTCAGCCTTTGTCGGACCCCACTTTTAGCTCTTCGTATCTGGTGACTGCAAACTCCGATTGACGTGCTGAATGTCTCACTGGAAAGCTGGATCAACTGCGAAGAGATTTTTTTTAGACACACATCTGCAAGTTCATTCATTTGGGCCTTTGAAAACTTGGGCGCCCTTCTTCACCTGGGGCGCCCATTCTTCCCAGACTTAACCATTTTTCATAATTTTGGTTCTCAGCCTTTGTCGGACCCCACTTTTAGCTCTTCGTATCTGGTGACTGCGAACTCCGATTGACGTGCTGAATGTCTCACTGGAAAGCTGGATCAACTGCGAAGAGATTTTGTTAGACACACATCTGCAAGTTCATTCATTTGGGCCTTTGAAAACTTGGGTGCCCTTCTTCACCTGGGGCGCCCATTCTTCCCAGACTTAACCATTTTTCATAATTTTCAACTTCAAGTTTGAAACCTTCACTCTGAACCTTCGTCTTTGATTTGCATTTTCCGGAAGACAACTAGTTGAAAATGCTGACGAAGACAGGCATCGCGAAGCTGGGCGGAATCTGAAAAGATTGAGCATACTTTTGGATCATGGTTGCTGAATTTACCCCTCCAAAAAGTTGGGCGCCCTTCTTCACCTGGGGCACCCAAACTTCCCAGACTTAGTCAATTTTGTAATCTTTTCCAAATTCTTCACATTGACTTCAGTTTGAAACCTCCCGTTCGGCGCTAAATTCCGGATGACTGAGTAATCTGATAACTGCACC
Organism: Sequoia sempervirens; assembly: GCA_007258455.2. Lineage (NCBI taxonomy): Eukaryota > Viridiplantae > Streptophyta > Pinopsida > Cupressales > Cupressaceae > Sequoia > Sequoia sempervirens. The sequence goes on along the minus strand of VDFB02243823.1, from coordinate 16,081 downwards.
GTTGAATCCATCATGGAGCTGGCAGAAAACTGAACAAGTTTGACTGGATGTGAAAACCCTAAATCTGACATTTGATGCCCTAAAAAGGTGGGCGCCTTTCTTCAACTAGGGCGCCCAAACTTGCCAGTGTTAGAAAATTTTCATGAGTTTTCAATTTTCTTTCTCGTTCTTCGTGCATGTTCATCCGCTTCATCTTAAATGGCGATTTCGAGCGTTGGATCCCGGCCTTTGGTAGTGGATGACCTCCATTGTTAGTGACCTCGAGCTCAGTATGCTTGAAAAGCGGGGAATAGACCCTAGGCTAGGGCAAAGCCGATTATTTTAGATTACGGTACCCGGAAGCCCTAATACGGGCGCGGTACAGGCCAATCAAAATCCAGTTTCGACTCTGTCGGTTCCAACTTTCTATTTTTAGAAAATTTTGCTAGTATTAGTTTGAGAGAGAAACCCAGAAAAACCCAGAAAACGTTACTAATTTTAGAAAATTTCTAAAAATAGCAGTTTTCCTAAAATTTAGGGATGAAAAACTGAGATCTAGGTTTTGTAGATTAAAAAGGCATTCTTAAGCGGAGACAGCCTAGATCGTCAGAAATCGAAAATTTTGCGTTTTAACCCCTCATGCAAGACATGCACACCCAAATTTTGACCTTTTTGACTGATTTGACAAGACTTTTACTCATTTCTTCAAAATATCTAAGTGTAACAAAAATTTTAATTTTGGGGTACAACAAAATGCAAAACTGTAACCTGCCATCAAGTGCCTTATCCATCTTCCGTTGCATCACTTTGATACAATCGTTGCCATGCCGAGAGTTGTGAGGCAAATCAACGCGACCTTTGTGGAGTAGAGTACCAACTACACCAATCCATGGATCCCAAATCCTATGACCAACTCCAATCTCCTCTCTGAAATTAGAAAGATCTCCACTATCCAACTTGAAAAGCAGATTATCATAGGTCACATTAGCTTCAACTTCAAATAAAGGGTTTCTAACAAACTGAAAATGATCCTTGATTCCAATATCAAGCCTCTCTTGTTGCTGGTCCAAACTACTATTTAGATGTTTGGGACAATGGTCTAGATCATAGGTCTCATGGATGTTGTCTAGTTCCTTGATCTCTTCATTTTTTCCTTCGTTCCCTTCTTCCTTAAAATGTTCAGTGACTACAATCGGATTTCTTGCTTATTGTAAGGGCCTATGCACATCTCTTAATTTAGCTTTTCTTTGCTTGTATAAATCTGAGGCCTCATGACACCTAGCTGCCGATCTTGTCTTACACCGTACTTTCGACACATCAATCTCCAAGGTCTTCAATACTTTTTGTTGACCTTCTTGATTGTGTTGATCATGTGAATGTGTTTGCTGAACTTTCGATGCAATCTTGGAATCATACAACTCTCTTGGAAAACTCATCTCTTGTTTATTTTGAGAATCCATGTGCCATGCCTTTGTTTAATTTTTTGCAAGTTCACTCTTGCTTGAGAGGCTACCATCTTGGCATGTTTAGCTTTCTCCTTCCACCATTCACATAATCGTAGAGTCCTCTCCACATCTTTAACACTATCCATTAGTTCCCCTGGTTTTTTGCTTGACATTGCTTCATAAAAGATCTTCCTGATCTGCTTGTCTTTATCTTCCTCTGAATTTTGTGCTTCTGTTAATTCATTTCTTTCCATTCACCCTTTTGTGATCCATAATTGTCTTTTCTCATCTTTTAATGCCACAATTCTTTGATTATTTTCATCAAAGTGATTAAATCTGTCGTACAATGCATCTTCTGATTTACTTTCTTTAGAAAGATTACTGCTCTCATCCATAATCATTGAATTATCGGTGGTTATCATGTACTCCTCAAGAGGTGAAGAAGAATTATGATTGACATCCTTATCTTTAAGTAGCTTCATATAATCTGATTTATGATCACTAGATTCAATCCCTTCAATGTCACCCTCAATGCATGACCCTTGAGATGGAGTAAGAGCAATCTCAGGTTCAAAAGGAATTTCACACGTATTTTTCTTCACAGGCTCATTTTGGTTGTCAAACCAAAATCCTCCTGCGTCATTGAAATGAAAGCAGTTATCATCTATAGCAAATGTGAAGCCATTATCATTTTTAGCCTGCTCCTTATGTATTAACTCTGTATTAATGGTTGTCTCATAACCCTCAGAAATCCAAGTACCCATTTCATTTGTGATAGAAGAAGCACGTGAAGAATCAACGGTTTCCATTTCTTTAGAGTGCCAAAAGCTATTTCCTCTCCTTGTACCTTGCTACCTTCATTTTTTTGTGTGTACCACTAAGGGAAGATTCTAAGAATCTTCCTCCCATTCATTTTCTAACTTGATTCTTTCTTGTTCCTTTTTATTCAATTGAGGTTTTAATTTTTCCTCACACTATTTGAACAGTTCATGGAATAATGTATACATGGATGAAGAGAAAGTCCATTCTTGTCTCCAAACGGTCCATAGCTTAGATGTGATAGGTTGGGGAATAACATCACTTTCATTGACAGTTAGAATCAAAATATCTTTCATGGCTGCAAAGACATCATTATCATGTGTGTTTGTGATCTTAACGAGGTAATGATGGAACATTTCTAGACCAGATCTTGCAACCCCAAGTCCACAAGAAGGATACTTGTCCTAATTTCCGCAAATATCTTCAATATGATCACCCTTCTTGAGTAATTCTTACTATTGGTGTCATCTAGATCTTCGAAACTGTCTACAATTAGGTGTAATACTTCTTTCATCGTGTCATCGTCATAGGGCACTAGAGGTACCAAGATTCTCATAATCTCACTTAAACAAGAGTTCACCAACAACTTGATCTCCTCATCATGATGCTTCAACCATTTGTGTTGTTTCAAGGTGGTCACTGTAAGAGTTAGAGCTATATCTAGCACTTCAGAGGATGATTGCTCAATATGAATCAAACAATCTTCCACCCTTTCAAGTGCATTCAAGACATCCTCCTTTGATTGAAATTAACATTGCAAGTTTGTTGCCTCGCCTATGAGCAATCCTCACAATTGTTTAGCATCCTCCGTTGCTTGATTCAAACTGAAAGTCAATTTGCTGCATTACCCAAAGGCTGGTAGGACCTTAGCCCTATACCACCTAATAACCCCCCGCCCAAGATTGGTAGAAGGGCTTACATTTAAATATTAAGCGCTGACAATAAACATGTTGTCAATCTAACAAATCACAAAATTGAATGTCAGCCTTTAAGATATCAAATATGCTAATGAACCATCACTTTAAGAGAAGGTAAAATGATGTACTTGTTGATGCGTTTTATGGACACCAAACACTCTAGAATAAAGTGTCCAAAGACGCCTATCATATGTCACCGTATGATATGGTATGTCTCATAACCATTTTATTTCCATTCGCCTAAAGAGCGAATCTCAACTGTGTATGCCAGTCCCTTGGGTTCTTGTCTAACAGCTTCTTGAATAACATTCAACATTCAACAAATTTTTGTTTGTGGATTTTGCCAATCCATTACCTTGGGGATAGTAATTTGATCAAAACTTCAAAGTGACACCATATTTAAATGCCCAGTTAGAAAGTTTCAAAGAAGAAAATGCAGAACCATTATCACATACTAGAGCATGAGGACAACCAAATCTAGTGATAATGTTTTTTTCTAAAAACTTAATTACAAGATTCAAGGTATAATTTTAAAGTTTAGCTTCGGTTCACCTGTAGCTGAAATAATCAGTTGCGGTTAGAATATACCTGTGTTGCGCAGAGGAAGGTGGATTGATCATACCAATAAAGTCAAGTCCCCATTTCGCAAAAGGTCGTACTTCGATCACAGGTTGGAGTGGCATAGCTGGGTCTTTCTCTCGTGTGGCAATTATCTAGCATGTGTAGCAAGTCTTTACATGATCGTATGCATCTTTGAATACTGTTGGCCAATAATAGCCAGCCATCAGAACTTGGTGTGCTATTGCTAGTACCCCTCTGTGGCCGGTTGCAAACCTGGAATGAAAATGTTCCATTATTTGTCTTGCTTCTTCTTTTCCCAAGCATCTTAGGAAAACTCCTTCATGGTTTCTTTTGTATAATACTACTCCTTGCAACATATATCTCTAGCTCTTCATTCGTAAGGCCCCACTTTGTACTGGGTTTAGATGATTAGGGCACTTGTGGTTGAGCAGAAAGTAGACGATATCATCATACCATTCATCAGGAGATACTTCTTGTAATTCATAAACTTGTTGCACCAGTTCTAGTCCCGTGGCTATAGTCTGTGTTAAACCTTGGTCGCGAACAATTTTCATCAGTTGGATCTCTACATCATACTCTTGAATAATAGTAACCCACTTGCCTCTTTTCTCTCCTAACTCGTTTTGCATCAAGAGGGTTTTAACAGCCACATCTGGGACTATGGCAAAGACTTTGCTTCTCAGAATATAATGTTGAAACTTCTTGATTGCTTTGACTAAAGCATAAGCCTGTTTGCAAAATATTCAGATGAAATCATGAATTACCCTTGGTTTATTTATATGTGAGAAATGACCATGAACATGATAACTATGTTAAGCCAGTATGGCTTTTATTTTCCAGTATTTAAATCATTTTATTTAATGTTTTCTTCTCTAATTCCACATTGCGGTCTTCTTCATTTGATTGGCATGTTCAATTTCATATAGGTGGTGATACCTTAGCTAAGGGAGACATTTTTCTCTAATATTTAGTCTTAGATTATATTTAAGAATCTCACATAAGCCTTTAATGAATCAAACTATTGTTCATGTTCTTGATATGTGCTTTTAATTAGTGTTACTGTTCCTTGAAGGAAAGTCAAGGAATTTCTTCTTTGTAGAAATACGTGTTTTAACTTTGAACAAAGACACACATTTGGATATTGATTGCCCATATGTTTATACACAATTCTATTTTGATTGTCCACATGTTTATTTATGTATATGCATACAAATGTTAATGTTGTATCATAGATACATATATTCATTCGCATATGCATACATGTAAAGCTGAATATTTACAAATGTATAATGCATAGTTTTATAACATTTATGTGGCTGTGTAAAAAAGAATAATGACAGACATGCAAAATAAATAAAATTACTAAATCCGAGTGTTTATGATTGATAGCTTCTATTGTTTTTGGCAACTATCATTTAAGAAATAAGTTTCTTATATTGAATTTGTGCTTTTCAGACTCGTGTTGATCCTCTGAAAGATGCTATCTATGTTGATGGGAATACCCTCCCAAAGAAGCAACAGAAGAAATTATATTTTGCTTTGAACAAACCAAAAGGGTGAGTCTATGTTGCATTCAACAATATCATTTTAGAATTTTATTTCCTTCCTGACTATTCTTAATCTGTTCCTGGACGATAATATTCTTAAACTATTCCTGGAATTTCTCACAACATACTAAACGATAAAACAATGCAGGTACATCTGCTCAAGTGGCGAAGAGAAGAAATCAGTGTTGTCACTTCTTGAAAAATATATAAAAATATGGGTTTGCAAAATACTTCGACTATTCTGTTTATATTCTTGATTTGTTGCAGAAATCTGATAAATATTCTTCATTAGTTTCTGCCATCTTTTTCAAACTATCTTAATAATAATCAATCACAAGTAGTGTTAGCATACATGTGTTTTTTATTATTTTGCTGCTTGCTAGTTTTTGATATTTTGAATGGCACACACATAACTTTCTCTATGTTTGTCAGGTTGAAAGAAATCCAGGGTTGCCAAAGCCCAGGTTGTTCACAGTTGGCCGACTTGATGTTGCTACTTCTGGATTAATTATTATCACAAATGATGGTAACAAAAATCATCTTATAATAGATTTAAATCCTTTTGTAGGAATGGCTATAATTAAATATGTTGTTCTACTTTGATGATGTTCAGGGGAATTTGCTCAAAAGGTCGCACATCCTTCATCAGGGCTTACAAAAGAGTAAGACTGAGTGAGATTTTGTAATTATTGTGTTTAAGATAGATAATAGTTTATAAGGTTTATTTTTTGTTGTTCTAACTATAAACAAATAGATCTGCATGATGTTCCCAAAGACATAGAGTGGCTCACCCATTCAGAAAAGTTAAAACAGAATTATAAGGTTTGGATCATGCAAATTTAGGTATTTTTCTTAGACTGATTTTTTATGCTAAAAAATTGATTCCAGACTTTTTAACTGGTGTTGGAACTCTGCTTATATGAACATAAGCATGGTTATCTCCTTGTAATGTCCCCGAATATTTGGTTTGAGCCTTGAATAATTAGAAAAATAATTCTTTATAGCTCAATTATTTTTATTTGGCTTGGTGGACTTGGGAATTAATTTCTCATAATTTATTATTATTTTATGTGGAGCCAAAACATTTTTATAATTTTTCTATGAGGCTGGGCGACCCCTTCTGGGAGATAAAAGGAGGGAAAAAGATAATAAAGAAATAATATTTTAATTTGTGAGAAATTGTGCCCCATTCGGAGAATTAAAAAAGAAATAAATTCAAATTTAAAACGTGGAATTGGGCGCCCAAATTGGGTCAGCCAAATTGGACGGAAAAGGTGAAGTTTGATATAAATGCAAGTTCATTGTAAGGCATTTCATCATGGTGCATGTTATCTTCAGTTTGATTCAGCAACTTGTTGCAACTATTCCAAGGATGAAAACCCTTGCGAATTGTGGGTGAGTTGGATGAAAACCTAGCTCATCTTGGGAAGACTTCATAACGGAGGTCTACTTGTGTGTGATGAGCCCTACTGGCTCACAACTCAAACCTCTATATTTTTCTTAAATCTTCTTGTGTTTTTTAGTTTTTTAAAGAAAGTTTGTAGACAGAAGAGAAGGGGCGCATCATATAAAAGCTCATAAAAATGCAATATAGTAATATTTTGATCAACGGATGTAATAGATGTTATTTTGCAATACATACAATGGGATTGCAAATGAATTACATACCCGAAATGCTCTAGAATAATTAAATAAAGAAGTATCCTAGTTTGCCAGCCGAAATTGATGAAAATTGACAAATATGCACTCCTAGGCTCTAGATCTGACTTCTCCCACTCCGAAATAGGATACAATCCCCTGAGAAAGGTAGACGCCAAGAATAGAACACAAAAGAAGCCAAGAGAAAGGCGTTTTACCAAGTCACTTCACACGCCTCCTTTAAAAGGCACATTTCCCAATGTAATAGTACGGCCCAAGTAAAATGCTGAAGTTCCAAATCTGGAAGTTGTTGAATTGCTGAAGAGGACTCCTCAAGTGCAGATTCCCCCTTCCTTATTACAAACAAGTAAAATTGAATAATGAAACTCTGATTGAAGCATGTAGAACCTTTGAATGAAGCCCTCATAGTTTGTCATGTCCCCGTTTTAGCTGACACTGCTTGTCGAGGAGTGAGCCTATTATTTCGATCCTCGTAGGCTGACAGTTAGGTGCAGAGGATCATCGGAGGCAGTTGCTCAGTGTTTGGTAGCTCCAGTTTTGCAGTTGTGTTAGGATGGGCCTTCGCAGAATCTTCCAGAGTGCATTTTCAGGAACTTTCTATTTTTGTTAGGTCGCGGAAGTCATGACAAGTGTGGCACCGTTCACCTTTAGGCCGACCCGGCTCGCCAGCTTGATGATCGATTTTATAAAATAAGGAGTATCACGATTTATTAACATTTAATAATTTGATTTTATATTAAAAGTCACTTATTGAAATATTTAAATATTTAATTAAATTGGCCAGTTATAAAGTATTTATTATACTTTATAAGAAAGTATTAATTTTTGACTTAGTGAATATTTATTATTCATTAAATTGAGGCGCCATTTAATTATTTAATATTTCTCCTAAGTATCAAAGGTGAAATAAATCATTTTATTTAAATGATGAATTAAAAGGAGTGGGTTGAATTTTTATGAAGGAGTATATATTTACCAGTCAAGGCAAAATCTAACTATTTCCTGTTATTATTATTCAATTTTGTCTTTATTGCTCAGTACGGAAAGCTTGCAAAACCCTAGGGTTTCCGGGTGCATTTAACGTCGAGAACTAAAACCTTCAGAGATCGTGCGTGATCGGTAATGCGTGGAAATACCAGCTTGGAAGCTTGCACCCGGCATTCTACAAGGTGTAGGGTCATGCCTTTGCTTATTCATCTTTCCAGGCAGAGATTCGCAGTGTTATTTATCTGGCAGTAGAGGCGACTTAAGCAGAGATCATTCATCAGTGTTCTGGCACAAAATCCAAGGAGCCGTACTTTTCATTAATTACTGTACCAAGCCGTACCAGCAAGGTCCGTACTTTTCCAACAGAGAAAATCATTCAGGCTTTTGGTCTCCAGTCTTTTGCAGAAGGGGCGCTTGGGGTTTTAGAAGATATTCCTCCGTTTTCAAGCTTGGATCCTGAACATCTGGAGCTAGCCGTACTATTTCACATTTCCCAAGGCGGCTGCAAGGAAATCAGGTTTTTGTCATAATAAATCTGTAATTCATTCATTTGTTGTTATTTACCTTTGTACAAGCTCTGGAACTTGAAATAAATGATGCGCCTTGGTATTCTGAGTAATTTCTATGTGTTACAATGCACATTTGATTTTTAATGAATTTATTAGCAATTCTTAGAGAAATTGCAGCATTACTTTTTGTCTGAAAAACCTTCAAAAACACAAAAAAACCAGAAATCTGCAAAAACACAAAAAAACAATTAGGGTTTCAGAATAGAGAACCATCCGGCTCCGGGCAAAGGCATCGCAGCATGCACATCTCCCCGCCATCTCTTGCTTTTTCGCTAGTTTAATTTTAGCACTTTCAAGCCGCTTTATGATTTCAAGATATTATTCAAAGATGCTACTAGAGGTGTGTAGGACAAAAAGACGAGGGATTGACAAATGTCCATCTATCCCCAAGGTCGCATAACACGAGTACTGGCCATGCATCCGGGCCTGATCATAAAGGAAAATGCAGCAACCCCACGGCGTTAACGCGAGACTTCCTGTAGACTCCGCAGGGTTCAGGCGATGCAGGGTGATACTGATGAGGAGTTTAGACTTTGAGACACACAATATGATACATGGGTGTCTCAGCTTGATGGGTACCACGAGACAATACATCACCTACACACCCTCATTACATGTATTGGTCGACGAGCAGATCTGCACCAAGGATTCCACCCATTAGCATCAAAGACTGACACCAGTCTCGATCTATCGTGAGCGAGGCCAGCTCACTTCTTGCCCAGGGAACTCCACTTTACCTGTAAGAGTATCGTGGCGTGATCGTGATTTTCAGCTACATAATGGCATGTCAAGAGTGCATTTCTACGAGGTTCTCTGGTGAGTACATGTCACTACACCGAGATCCGGCAGTAATTTCATTTCATGAAGTTTATAGGATGCTTATAAACCCGAGGAGTGTGACGGACCAGACCCTCAAAGATCAGCAATCACAGCCTACATGTGAATAGGGATTTGCAATATGTCAAGTAGCAAGATTACCTGCCATATTTTACGGGTCTGATAAGACATCAAGATATTCTGGGGTCCCAAAATTGACAACTATTTTCATTGGGGCTCTACGGTGAGGACGAAAGCTGGTTAAAATTTGCTACTTACATCTTGACTATAGCGCATGATTGGTGGCATCACGGCATGTATACGCTTGGCCATCATGTGGTCAATACTTACCAGGAGTTCACTAGCAGGCTCATAGAGCGATTTGACAAGAAGGACCAAAATCAGATTGTGGAGCTAGCTCACCAAAGTGCAGTGTAGCTTGACTCTACATCAGGAGTTTCTGTAGAGCGGCACTGTATTTCCGTAATCCAGACTCATTATACTCTTCGTTGAGGGTTTGACAGAGCCTATGAGAGGTTGGGTCAAGGCGTTTGATCCTCCTACTCTTCAGGAGGCGATGCGGAAGGCAAGGAGTATGGAGCTTGTTGCTCCGAAGAAACAATTTCAGCCTAAGACAAACAACTTGCTTGTTGAGGAGAGTCATACACCAGTTGCAGAACCAAAAAGGAAACCAGTTGCAAGAATTGATGATGCAACTCGGGATGAATTGAGAAAGAAACAACTTTGTTATTGGTGCAAAGCACCCTACAACAAGGAGCATGATTGTCCTTTGAGACCGAATGGCAGAGCCAACCGCGCCATGTGGGTTTACTATGATGATGACGAGTCTGATGATTCAGACCAGCAGGTTGTTTCAGAACATGCAGAGGCCGGGAATGCCTCTATGGAGTTTGGGACCGATGCCAACTTATCCCCGTTGGTGTTATCTGCTAGTGTACGGGATGACTCATTCAGGTTTAGGGGATTAGTGGAAGGGCAGCGATGTATTGCTATGCTCGACACTGGAGCCACACACAATTTCATCGATGATAGCTTCGTCAACAGATGTAGACTCCAGACAGAGGATTTCGATGGATTCAGAGTACGGGTGGCAGATGGATATACACTCACTTGCACTCGACGGATTTGTAATCTCACTCTCATGCTGAATGATTATGAGTTGCAGGCAGACTTCTATGTAGTCAACCTGGGTGGGATGGATTTAGTATTGGGTATGAGATGGCTTCAGGACATCAGTGTGTTCACCCTCAACTTGCTTAAAATGGAGATGAGATTTGAGGTACAGGGCAAGAAATATGTGTTGAGGGGAATTACAGATGGTAGCCTTCGTTCTATCTCTCTCGTTAGTGGGAAGAGTGGGATGGTAGAGGAGGATTTTGTGCAGACCAGGCATGGTTATGCTCAGTACCCCGGGGGTTCTGAGACAGTCATTTGGGATCAGCCTAGTGGTTTGGGTCCGTTTGTGACCAATCCATTGTTTGAGATGAATGTTATATCTTTATACGACAATCCGCTCTTTGAATTTGATGTGGGTAACTCACTTGATCCTGGTCTTGAGCAAAATGATGATAGCATTTGGGATCCTACTAGTGCACTGGGATTTCAGACTCAGCTCACGGAGGAGTATCATAGTGTGTATATGGTGCAGAGTGCATATGGCTTCATGATTGATCCGCATGTACACAATTTGTTTCAGGTGCACAGTTCTAGCATGCACATACTTGATATGTTGGATGATAGCATATCTCGTGCAGTTTTAGGGGGTAAGTGTTGCTTGTCGTTTGACTTGCCTCCTTCTGAGTTTCTTGATCCTATGCCGGACCACACTGAGGTTACGGGGAATGGTATCTCATTCTTGCCGATCGCCTGTGGAGTTACAGACGGGCCAGGCCAAGAACATTGTCCCAGACCATCCTTGGGATCCGTGGTGCGCCAGCACTGATGCCAGTGTGAGACTGCTTGAGGACAAGCAATTTCAGGAGGCGGACTGCCATGTCCCCGTTTTAGCTGACACTGCTTGTCGAGGAGTGAGCCTATTATTTCGATCCTCGTAGGCTGACAGTTAGGTGCAGAGGATCATCGGAGGCAGTTGCTCAGTGTTTGGTAGCTCCAGTTTTGTAGTTGTGTTAGGATGGGCCTTCGCAGAATCTTCCATAGTGCATTTTTAGGAACTTTCTATTTTTAGAAAGTTAGGTCAGGCGGAAGCTGCTATTTTGGGTAGGGCACCTGGTTCGACCTTTCAGCTCAGAGTCGACCCGGTTCAGCAGTTTGATGATCAGACGGAGAAATAAGGAGTAATTAATGATTTATTAAATATTTAATAATTTGACTTTATATTAAAGTCACTTTATTGAAATATTTAAATATTTAATTAAATTGGCCAGTTATAAAGTATTTATTATACTTTATAATAAAGTATTAATTTGTGACTTAGTGAATATTTATTATTCATTAAATTGAGGCGCCATTTAATTATTTAATATTTCTCCTAAGTATTAAAGGTGAAATAAATCATTCTTATTTAAATGATAAATTAAAAGGAGTTGGGTCGAATTTTATCAAAGGAGTATATATTTTCATTCAAGGCAAAATCGAACTATTTATGATATTATTATTCAATTTTGTCTTTATTGCTCTGAGCATTGGAGTTTGCAAACCCTAGGGTTTCTGGCAGACGAACGTTTCTGGAGAACGAAAACTCTTCAGAGATCAGGCAGACTGAGGCTGTGAAATACCAGTTGAAACTTGCACTTGGTGATTTCATACAGAGGTCACAGTTTGGGTTTATTCATCTTTCCAGGCAGAGATTCACAGTGTTATTTACCTGGCAGTAGAGGCGACTTAAGCAGAGATCATTCATCAAGAAAATTAAGTATTGCAAAACGGTTTTACCTTCGTAATTAACATCGCACTGTGCCTGCACTGATTTCTTTCCGCAACAGAAAATCATTCGTGCTTTTGGTCTCCAAATTTTAAGTATGGGTTTTGGGTTTAGTATTCTCCGCCAAGCTGGATCCCAACACTGGAGCTAACAGATTATCAAGAATTCCTGCTGTGCAACTGTTTTGTCATAATAAATCTGTAATTCATTCATTTGTTGTTATTTACCTTTGTACAAGCTCTGGAACTTGAAATAAATGATGCGCCTTGGTATTCTGAGCAATTTCTATATGTTACAATGCACATTTGATTTTTAATGAATTTATTAGCAATTCTTAGAGAAATCGCAGCATTACTTTTTGTCTGAAAAACCTTCAAAAACACAAAAAAAACCAGAAATCTGCAAAAACACAAAAAAACAATTAGGGTTTCAGAATAGAGAACCATCCGGGTTCTGACATAGTTGCACTAATTCGACTGGTCTCTCACAGTCTCAAAAATGCTCAGCATCGAAGAGATCTCATTCTCCAATGGAAGATTTGCTCAAACCCTAATCACAGAGGAAAGCACAGAAGAAAAACCAAAGGTAAAGTCGAAATAATCATGAATAGGGTTTCTCGTTGCCAAAATGCCTTATATCCCAAAAGGCACGCATTTCAAGAAAAGGACGCCACTTTTCATCATTTAAATCTTTTAAAATATATTTAAGTCACTTTCAATAGTTTAGACTTAAATATTTTGGGCGCCCACTTTAAAGATTAAGTGATTTAATTTAAAATCACCCTTTTATGAATATTTAAGTGATATTAAAAGAATAAAGTCAATTTGACTTTATAATAAAGTATTAAGTTAATATAACTTAAATCACTTAAATAATCATAACTTCCTCAAAACTCCATATATTTCTGTGCGGTCAAAAGTTGTCAACTCCTGAACTACCAAGGCCTGCAGTGAGCCAATCACTGAACTCTGAAAATGAGAACGACCAACTCCTCTAGAAAATACCACTGACCCTCTAACCAATCCAGTTAGCCCACAAGGGTCCAAGAAAAGGGCTAACACACTGTTCCTGAGAACTGACTAGAGCGGGGACATCACATTGTGCTTCATTGCTATTTGACAAAGGAGAAGAGCAGAATTCCTTTCAGATGTGCAGATTAGATTTGAAGAAGACATCATTTGGTGAGATTTGTTGCATATTGGCTAGGGTTTAAGTTTAAGCACCACTACCTAGAGAAGGAGTGCCTTGCTTTTGGAGGGCGATTTTGGTGTTTGATGGGAGTTAAGGTTTGATAACATCTTCAGATTTGTAGCAACAGCAAACAGCAAATTAGACCTAATTCACCATTGTTTGTGGAGTGATTTATGGTGCTTATTGTCATCATTGCTTAGGGTTTTTCCCTACATTTTGAGTACCATTATTTAGAGTTGTTCGGAGGGTGGTTTTGTATCAATTGTTGTCATTTTGGAGTAGTGAAATCCTAGCAGACTTATTGCAGACCTGAGCTATCAGATTTGGAGCAGATCTCCTTGTTGAAGAGTGGAAGACATAGGGTTTCATGTCCTAATTGGAGTGCTGCCTGTAGGAGATCATTTCTATCAATTTCTTGGGTCATTTGCTATTGATTTTTGGTATGTACACATAATATAAGACCCCAATTTTATTTTTCTTGAAAACTTCACCACTGCTGTTATAATTTTCTGAGTGTGTTTGCCTTGGTGTATTCATAGTTTGAACATGCAAATGGATAGATAACATAGAAAAGAAAATAACAAGAAGCTTTCTTGAAATAAGATACTTTCAACAACAAATTTGCAGCCTTATTGCTTAGGTAATTAACAGAAATGCTTCTTTTCCATACTCAGAATATTAATAGCAGCTAGGTTCAGATTTTACAATGATAAATAACAGATTGATGGAGGTAATCAGACCTGGTAAAAGCATTAGCAATAGAAATAAAGCTCTCTAAGAGATACACACAGCAGCAAAAAATTTTGACTCTTAAACTCCTGTTGATGTGATTTTTGTGACCGCACCAATCAGCAGAACAAAGTAATCCAAAAGCTACTCCATTCTCTCTTGATCAAAGAATTCCATACGCTAAGATTGCCAGAAAGTTCGTATGTTCAACTCCAAGGTTCTGAAATGCTATGGAATACCCTCAGTAGGTTCGTTGTGATTTGCTGTTTTTACGAGGGGACTTACACAATTGTTCAGGATGTTTGCAGTTGATAGCAGTTAATGATTGGAAGGGAATTTTTGTGCGAATGATTTAGCGTTGAGGTATGAATTTTCCTAAAACTAACCAGGAATTGTACTGAATTGAAATGAGTATAGTGATAAGAAGGTTCTGCTCTAAGATGGGATGTGGGATTAATCTCAATAGACTTCAACCAAACTCTGCTCCGCCTCGCATGGGATAGCTTGCACAAAGTTGGTGCAATCTTCAAGGGAGTGGCAAGAGGTTTTCAAGTCACAATTCGACATCAAGACACCATCAAGACGACGCATGCCGAGACATAAATCACAACCGAAGTTAAGCTTGTAAAATTTTCCAGTTGACCACACAAGGCAAACTTGCTGTCAGCGAGTTGCTAGTGGTATGGACTAAAATGAAGTTGCCTTGATTAACACCACAAATCCACAGCTAACATCTACTTGCATGAAATGAAAATTACGCTACTTTAAACTACTTGAAGTTGAAGGGCGAAGAAACCTCACTAACTGCTCATAACAAAAGACAAATTCACCATCAATGAAACTCTTTAATTATGATAGTCTTCGTAACAATTCCTTACAAAATTCTCAAAGGGAGAACTTTCCTTCTCCTTCAAACTATGCTAAGCTATCAAACTATGTGTTGGGGTTTAAATTAGCACCTCTGGAGTGCTGATTGTAAACGTTCAGCTATTTCAAATGTTTTGTAACACTTCTTCATTATTTAAAGAGGAGAAGTCCCTCTCTGCTGAAAGCAATGCATAAGTAAGGGAATGGTTAACTAAGGTTCCTATTTTTTTGTACTTTAGGGGTAGGACACAAGGGTGCACAAACACAATGCGCCATAGCTAAGCTTTTTCTTTGGTTTTGGCAGATCTTAACTATGACTATTCTAGCTTTTATCTATCCAATACCTTCAAGGTAAATAGAGCATGAGGGTAAAGGAGCGGGAATGGGTTGGTTGGATCACCTGAATTCGCCGTCTCTTGAGAATATGACCGAGGCTCTGAACTCTTGGGTATATACTGGGATAAGGTTGGTACAAGCAACACTCTTTACGGTAAACGAGATCTGAGACCTGCCAAGGAGGAGGAACTCCTATTCGAGGTATGGGCTAGGAAATGGTTTACAAGAAACAACAAATTGACAATCTCTTGGCCAACAATCTTGCTAAGGAGGAGGAACTCCTATCCAAAGTATAGATTGAAGGACAATACATTAAACAACAATGAACGATAACTGTCAATGGCAAATATCCAAGGAGGAGGAACCCCTATCCGAGGAGGGAAATGAAACAACAAGCTATTAGATACAAGACATAGACATAACTCAAATAGATTGATCAAAAATGCAAGTGCCTTCTGATATTCTTCTTCAAAGCTTTATCAACAAATTACAAAGGTTGGGATAGCAAAGGCACGGAATTATGCACAATTACAATCGACCAACGAACTCTCATCCAAGAGTGAACAAATATCCGCTTTCAAAGCTATTGGCAACAATGGCGCAGCAATTTCGCATAGCAAGTAAAAGTTAAACAAACAATGAGCCCAAGGCTCTTATTTATAGAACTCAAAGGAGTGGGCAACCCCAAAATCTCCTTGAGTTAACAATGAGTTCTTGCCAATCAATTAGCAAGATT
>VDFB02243821.1:0-18541 GCA_007258455.2 Sequoia sempervirens | reverse complement strand
GGTCAAGATTAGGGTTAGAATTAGGTTTAAGGTCAAGGTTAGGTTTACGAATAAGGTGAGGGTTAGGGGTTGCATAATTGTTATGGTCATACTTAGGGTTAGGTTTTGAGTTAGAAATACCATTAGGTTTAGGGGATTAGAAATTTAGTTAAGAATAGGGTTAGGGTTAGGGTTAACATCAAGATTGAGGTTACGGCTAGCATCAAAATTAGGATTAGGGTTAGAATGAAGATTAGCTTAAAATTAGGGTTAGAGTTAGGATCAGGGTTAGGGTTACAATTAGATTTAAGATCAATTTTAGGCTTAGGGTTATGATTTACATCATGGTTATGGTTATGCTTATGGTTAGGAATTGGGATAGAGATATAGTTAGGTTTAATGTCATTATGTGGTTATGTTTAGGGATAGACAATGACTTAGGAATAGGGTTAGTGTTAAGATTAAGTGATATGGTTAAACGTTCTCAAAGGTAAAAATATATAGTTAGGTTTAGGGTTTAGGTTAGGATTAGGGATAGAGATATAGTTAAGCTTATGGTTAGGGTTAAGAGATACAGTTAGGGTTAGAAATATGGTTAATATTAGGATGAGGGGTAGGTTTTGCATCAAAATTAGGGTTAGGGTTAGCATTTCTTTTGCTTTCCAGGCTTTGAAGCCAAATGGCATATATCATTGCCCCTCACCATCAAACACCAACAATTGTACTGTACTTTGTTCAAAAAAAAGTTCTAATGCAAAATTGCTCACCAATTTTTTGACTTTTCATAGCGCACATTTTGTATATCATGAACTACCAACAAATGTACTTGCTACAGCTGAGCTATAATGTTCCACCACTTCGACCATTTAAGATAATATATTGTGTTGTTCATCCACTTGGCATATTCAACTCTACTTGCATCCCGCCACCCATTCACATTTGCTACGAATAATTACTCTTGCAAAAAACCAGATTGCACTTTCCCCATGCATTCTCCCCCTCCCTGCCCTCCGAATACACTACCATAGTATACCCTCCTATCGGCGTAACCATTGCGCCTTGCTAAGGTGCAAGCGCTTAGTGTAATTCTATGTCAATGAAGAGTTCATCACACTAGATCTATCCCACATATCAACTTTTAATAATAATTAAATTAATACTATTTATTTAATTGATCAAGTTCTATCATTCTTCTAATACCAATTAAATAAATTTTAGTTATTTAGACAATAAATCTTTAATATTTCTTTTAATTGTAATTAAATAAATTTTGTTTGTTTATTTTCTAATTAAAAAAATTTATCTCTTCTTCTAAATTTGTAGCTTATATTAGATTACTTATATTTATTTAGTTAAACCAATAATTCCTTCACATTTATCAATAGATTAAATCCAAAATCTTCATAATCATTAGTTGAATAAACAAATAAAATTTAATCAATTGACTAATAATTTACACATTCTTCCACGACAGCTCCAAAAAAGAAAGAAAAGAAAGAAAGACCGACCTTCTCACCCTTAGTTTGCATTCCTTTGCTGAATCAGAGGTGTAGTTGAGTGTAAAATAAGAACATTGTTTATGCATTACTATATTATTTTGTTTTATGCTTTAGCATGCACAACTTGCAATCTTAACCCAATAGAAGAATGTGTCAGTATGGCTGGTTTATCCCTGTGGCCCATTTAATGAGGAGCCGCAACTCTAATGTGATGAGTGAAAGCAGTCAATAAAGCTCTCATGTTAAGACAGATTAGGGCTTGTAACTGAGATGGCTGTCACTCGGGACAGATCAAGGGCTATTCAAATGAGAGTTCATGGCATAAACAATCGGAAAGTGGAATAGCTGATCGACACTGCACAACAATTCAACAAAACTATAGTGCAATTTAAAATAAAAATCATGGGCGTGAACCTCCAGGACAGAATAATAGGGCTTATACCAGTTGCAGAAGAAAGTGAGATTGTTAAAATTTGTGGGCCTGCAAAGAAGGATGCCAATAATGATATATAGGAATATAGAACAAACAACTTGGCGTCGAATGAGAATCATGGCGGCCTGTACGTAACTGATAATGTGGTGCGGTCAATTTAGTTATTATATCCCGGAATGATAAATCATGACGCTACTCTTTATAGTGATCTGATATTTAATAATGGAACAACAGACACAATGACGCCCCATCATAAATAATTAAAGGAGAACAATTATAAAGAGAACACTGCCAAAAGAGGAGGCTGCAATAATTGTTAATGATTTTGTCTGTAGAAAGTGGTGGCTTTTGTGTATGGTAGGTAGCCACAAGTGGACGTCGGGAGAGGTCAAAACAAAAACTCATCATCATGGAGGGTTGCGTAGATATATGAGGGCGAGCGTAGAATTTCAAAAGGTTATAAATGAAGAAATTATATGGAGTATAAGGCGCAAAACATGGAATTAGAGGGGTGCCTACCAGACAATATACACAGAATGCAGCAATCCATAAACATCAATAAGTTTCATGTTTAATCTAATTCAAATCCAAACATTGTTTAGTTCATATCATTAAATTTATAATATATCAAATTCCCAATCCTTTAATTGTTTTCAAGATATATTGTTCACATATCAACAATGTTATCATGATCATGAAATAATTTAATTATTATAATTTAACTTGATTATGGGTAAAATATTATATATATATATATATTTTTCATCAATTATGAATGCTTCCTTTGTGTATATTTCTCTTATGGGCTACATTTTTAATTCAATCCTCGTGGAAACTCATGACCAATGTCATCATGGACTTCTATATCATGTTGCATCAAGTCATACCCTACTTGCATACATCAGTCCTCATAATATAAGATACATCATCACCATAGTCCGTATACCTTGGTGTATCATTTCAAGTGTAATAGAAAATCTAAGTTGTTGGCCACATTTCAACATATACCTGTGCCTACATTCAAACACACCTGTCATAAAATCAATTATCAATATCACTATTCATATCATCATTCAATCATTTTAATTATATATTACCATCATTTTCTAATGAGCATTTATATCTTCTACCATTTAATTTATTCCACCCAACCTCCTATTTATAGGATTTTCCCTCTAAATTTTCATCTTTTCACTCTAACATTTCCTTGCAAGCTTTAACTTTCACCTCCTAAGCCTTATTTCTCTTTTCAAGAATCCATATAGGGCCTATAACATTACCTACCCTCTCGAGGGGACATCACTACCCCATATTTCTTCATTGCTCTTCTTCAAAGTTGCTAAGGCATCCATTTTAAAAAATGTTATTTTTTTTTCTTTAAAATGACATTATGTAATTCTATGTCAATGAAGAGTTCATCACACTAGATCTATCCAACATATCAACTTTTAATAGTAATTAAATAAATACTATTTATTTAATTGATCAAGTTCTATCATTCTTCTAATACCAATTAAATAAATTTTAGTTATTTAGACAATAAATCTTTAATATTTCTTTTAATTGTAATTAAATAAATTTTGTTTGTTTATTTTCTAATTAAAATAATTTATCTCTTCTTCTAAATTTGTAGCTTACATTAAATTAATTATATTTATTTAGTTAAACGAATAATTCCTTCACATTTATCAATAGATTAAATCCAAAATCTTCATAATTTTTAGTTGAATAAAGAAATTAAATTTAATCAATTGACTAATAGTTTACATATTCTTCCACTACATTATTTAAAATAAACAAAGTCAATCTTACACAAAAATTCAAATATACACGGCTCAAAAAAAAAGAAAAATATATATATATATTTCTCACCCTTAGTTTGCATTCCTTTGCTGAATCAGAGGTGTAGTTGAGCGTAAAATAAAACATTGTTTATGCATTACTATAGTATTTTGTTTTATGCTTTACCATACACAACTTGCAATCTTAACCCAATAGAAGAATGTGTCAGTATGGCTGGTTTTTCCCTGTGGCCCATTTAATGAGGAGCCGCAACTCTAATGTCATGATTGAAAGCTGTCAATAAAGCTCTCATGTTAAGACAGA
This sequence comes from Sequoia sempervirens, assembly GCA_007258455.2. NCBI lineage: Eukaryota > Viridiplantae > Streptophyta > Pinopsida > Cupressales > Cupressaceae > Sequoia > Sequoia sempervirens. The sequence continues at coordinate 14,524 of VDFB02243821.1, read as the reverse complement.
TTCGGGCTTGTAATTGAGATGGCTGTCACTCGGGACAGATCAAGGGCTATTCAAATGAGAGTTCATGGCATAAACAATCGGAAAGTGGAATAGCTGATTCGACACTGCACAACAATTCAAGAAAACTATAGTGCAATTTAAAATAAAAATCATGAGCATGAACCTCCAGGACAGAATAATAGGGCTTATACCAGTTTTAGAAGAAAGTGAGATTGTTAAAATTTGTGGGCCTGCAAAGAAGGATGTCAATAATGATATATAGGAATATAGAACAAACAACTTGGCGTCGAATGAGAATCATGGTGGCCTGTACGTAACTGATAATGTGGTGCGGTCAATTTAGTTATTATCTCCCTGCATGATAAATCATGACGCTACTCTTTATAGTGATCTGATATTTAATAATGGAACCACAGACAAAATGACGCCTCATCAGAAATAATTAAAGGATAACAATTATAAAGAGAACACTGCCAAAAGAGGAGGCTGCAATAGTTGTTAATGATTTTGTCTGTAGAAAGTGGTGGCTTTTGTGTATGGTACGTAGCCACAAGTGGACGTCGGGAGAGTTAAAACAAAAACTTATCACCATGAAGTGCTGCGTAGAATTTCAAAAGGTTATAAATGCAGAAATTGTACGATGTATAAGGCGCGAAACATGGAATTGGAGGCGAGCCTACCTGACAATACATGGAATGCAGCAATCAAGCACGAATGTGGGCGCACCATTTAAATAGCTCCATCTGCAGGAATTCAAGGTGGAACACAACATACGATGGTGCTGTAGTAAAACATATTGCTGGTCATTTTGAATAACAAATAATAGAGTAGAATGCGATAACTCTGCAGTCTTTTACATTGTTAAAACCAGTTAACTTGGCAATAATGGAGTGAGAGTGCGAGCTAAGTGAGAAGAAAGAATGGCATTGCCATCTCATGTAGGGCATGGCCATGTTTGAGATTATCTTGCCATTTTGAGAATCAGAGGCGGAGGTTCCAACTAGTGGGAATAGATTTCAATCGTAGGAATGATTGAGAGCAAATTAAATACAGATTAGAACAATGGTGGAATACGAGAAAAAGAGGGTGTTGCCCTAAAATTTGATAAACATTTATTTCAGAGAATATTTTATAAAGCTCCAATAGGGAACCCTCGCTTGGTTGGATGAGCCCAATCAAAAGCCAAATGGGAATTTTGGAGAAAACTATAAATAATAATTTATTGACAATCTGATTGGCTAAACAGTTCTAGCTATTCTCTCCACTTTCATATTATTGTAAATAAATAGAACATTTGTAAAACAATAAAAAATGATAATAGCATAATATGTTTAAAATTATTATTTTGTAGCCCTGTACAAGCAAAGCAGTGCCATCGGTACTATTCCTCACCTCTGCAAATCATTTAAACAATTACTTTAACTTCCATTTAATTTACATAATATAATATGTATGTTAATTTTTTATTCCTGAATATTTGAATTATTCTTTCCTTTAACTTATCAAATGCCACTCTTTTGATTAACTTTCTTGGCAAAATAACTACAACCTTTAAAGACTTCACTGACAATAAAGAGCTTGACGACTGGAGAGTTTTCTAATATTTACTCGTCTTAGAATATTTTTTTCTGTATTTAGATGTGCAATACCTACGTATTTGCAGCTCGCTATATTTTTGGTGGAAATTCTTTGGGAATTATTATTATTATTAGGCTGGAATTTTCTGACGAATTTTTCCACGGTATGGTGATTGTGCACTACAAGCTCTCCTTGACGCTCTCCAAGGTCCTGGAACGAATCTGCACCTTACACGCTTCATATCTGAGTTTGTTAAGGGAATGTCTTGTCCGTTGGCAATTAACGATTTAGATGTATTATACAAGATTATATATTTCAATTATTGGAGGGCACACTCTAAAGCAAAGGAGAGGTTAATTTTCAAATTTATAGACAGAACAATTAAATATACGGTGCTCTTCTCTGTTTGTGAATAAGTTGTCTTGAGCTTACATTTTTTAAGATTGTAATATACAAAGTTTTATAACTAGCAGTCCCATGCACAGGCATGCAACAATCAGTCGATAGGCTGCACCACAAATGGGTATTCAATAGGAAGTAAGTAGCAAACTTTTTTTTGGAATACAATGGGTATTGGAATTGTCTGATTGGTGCAAGAAAGGGAAAGCATGCTAATAAGGCAATATGAAATAATGTGAGGTTAGTTCATAGTAGGAGGTGAATCTTATGATTTTGTATTTTATGTAGGATAAAGTAGGTGGAGTAGATCATAATGAAGGGAGATGTTGGAAAATCAATATATTTATATTATTATGGATAATTAGATGGATAGATCAAGCCTATCGATACATATGTAATAAAGTTAAATTTGGATATCTTAACCTAAACATATTATAAATCACTTAATTTTGATGCAAAGATTATTTTATATGTCTTCATTTAATTTGAGCGCTATAAAGGTTTATAAACCTGATGTTATAGTCGACTTGTCCGTTTTTATGATGCAGGATTAAGAACCATTTGCATAAAATTGAAAATTGGCCTAATCATCAATAACTTCTTTTTTTTATTAATATATAATATTTAATAATTTTAGTTACAATAGTTATTTAGAATTCACTTTAATTAATAATTTTAAGTATCACAAGATAAAGATAGATCATTGAGAATCCATAGTAAAATAATTCTCAACGAATAGGAGATTTTAATAAATTTTTTCTTAAAAAATTAGAATTAAAAAATTAATTTAAATTTAAATTTTTAAATAATTATTATTTTTTAATAATAATAATCTCTCCAAAATTTTAGGTACGATATAAGTTTAGCTCTATCTTAGTTTTATATTTACTAGACCTAGATGTAAATCTATATTTGACCTTTTTGTGTAGGTTAATCAATCAATTGATAGATTATTATTTAATTATCTTAAGATACATATGCATACAAATACATGGCAGACTTGAATTTCTGGATGAAATAATACTTATTAAAAGTATGGAACATTAAATGATTCTCCTGTTTTAAAGAGTTATTAGTCATTCCTTTAATTAGTAATATTCAATAAATAAAAATGTATTCTTAAAAAAAATTCAATCCATTAGTTTAGGATGGCATTCTTTTTGCAATGTTTATGTGGCAGTAGACAATTTATTACTTTGTTGTTATTTATTTTGATTATTTTTATTTGAATATTAGTTAAGATGCTCATCACTAATGACTTTTTTTTAAAAAAAGACATCTCATAAGTAGTATTTAGTCCATAATTTTAGAAATAAAAGCACTAGTATGTGTGTGATTTATGGGTTAAAAGAAGAATGCAATGCCATGATACATATTTTGCATTGTTATAATAATTGAATTAGAAGGTACACCTTGTTTTGAGGCGACATGAGAAACATGTTATTATAGAGTATGACATGAGAAACATATTTTTCTTTCGTACCACTTGCTATGACATGAGAAACATGTTATTATAGAGTATCTTTGTCGAAACCAAGTGTATATAAGGATTTTTGCACACATGTATCTATGTAACAACAAATATATGCCATTAAAAGTAAAACCAAAAAACCCATGCTTGTTTTCCTCCCTACCATATTGGCATCATGAAGCCTCATGGACCCTAGCCAAACCCCCGAGCAAGAAAAGTATGAAATTTCCATGGGGAGTTTCATGGAGTTTCATCATACATGACACAATAACAAAGTTGGGGAAAATATGGTTTTTTCATATATAATCTCTCATATTGTTGCATTTTTTTTTACTGTGGTAACATTAAAAAATAGGTATCTTGATTTGTGAATGCTTTTGCATGCTTTAGTCTAGTTCTTGCAAATAAAAGATAGGGGTATGTTAGTGGATAGGCAAGAAAAATAAAAAAGGAAGCATAAAAAGTGAGTAACTATATGGGTAAAATTAATATAGACAATGTGAAGCTAAAAATAATTAATAATTTTTGCAATTGGTTAACCGAATCTCTCTATTGACAATGGAAAATTTCTATACATACATGCATTGTTGATGGTGTTTAAATAAAGGGCAAGCTACATCGGATCGAGCTGTTTTTGATAGCGGGGAAATGAGTTTTGACAGTGGACTTAAACCACCAATTTTACAAGAAAAAAAGAAAGGACTAAAAATGTCCAATAGTGCCAGGGCTGCACAAAAGGAAAACCAAACAAGCAGTAGCCACCTGAAAAGACACCAGAGGCCTGACAAAACCAACCAAAATCCAACAAAAGACCAACTGCTAACTAACCTAGAGTCTTCAGAACAGACTCGGTCTCAGCCTCCAGGTTCTGCATGTCTTGAACACCCTTCTTGAAGGTTTGAATCATCTGTGGTGTAGGAGGAGCCTTCCTCTTCAAATTAGCCCTAGCTCTCTTTGAAATACCAACATCCTCATCTTGGTTTTTATCATTGACCTCTTCCAGATCAACCACCAAAGACCCCTGTTGAGCTTTGTCCAATTTTTTAGTCATGGCATTGATGATGATGGCATTGTGTCTTGCCATCCTATTGTTCTGCTCGGCTATAATTTTAACAGTATTTTTCATTTTATCCAACTCAATTTCAACCCTTCTGTCCATGCCCGCTTGGTTCTGGGTTTCTTTACTGGCACCATGATCTTTTTTCTCAACCTCTTTCTTTCCAAGCGTCGTAACCTTGGATCCCATTTCTTCCAGTTTACTTTGAAGGGCCCAATTTTTTATTTTTAGCTCATTGATTTCATGAAAGATCCATTTCAAAATTCTGAAATGGTCAGCAGCATTATAACTAGCTAAACCCAAGACATCCACAAAGGGGATCCCTTCTAGGTTAGAAACAAGTTTTAGCAGGTCAAGGGGTTGTGGGAACTAATTCCCAGCATCTCCAATGATAGGGCAGCAAATGATGAAGTATTGTTGGAAGTGCACTGCAGACGCTCGTAATCGTGAGTCTATGCCCATACCAGGTTTCTTTTAAACCAGAGGACTTTACCAACACTTCCTCGGGTTTTAAGGTAGAACTTCATTGGCTTAGGCATAAAGGCAAGATTTCCCCTACAATCGGGGGCTAAGGCTTTTCTTACTAGTTTGGATAGAGGATCTTCGCAAAGGACCATCCTAACTAGGCCCAAATTGGGGAAAATTCCCTCGGAAAGCAAATCTGGTTGTTCGTGATCATCCCCTCGTAATCGAGGGGCATCCAAAACTAGGCAAAGCAAAATATTTTGTAATGTTCAACACCACCCAATCAAACCAAGATGCAAAATAGGATATTTCTTTAGGGTTTTTCTGCGGTCATCCACTTTTCTCAAAAGAACAAAGGGGCTAGTAGGGAATAGAAAAACCCCTCGACCTTGTAGCTTTAAAATGGTTAAGAAAAGTGTGCGATAGTCAGACCAAAGCGATAGCCGAGACCCTAGTGAAGCAACCATCCACAGTAATGTATTCCACGATAACCCATAGAACTTTCCTTTAGAGAGATTTTATGGTATTGACTTCGAAGTAGTTGTTAGAAATTTTCACCAGATTCATTCTTTCCTTCTCTTTCTTCAGAAATCTGATGACAACTTCATTAGAGAAAACCTTGTCCCTGAAAAATTTGTGTCCATCAGTGGACATTCTAGTCACTTCATCTATAAGGTTTTCATTGAGCTCCACTTTCCTACTAAAAAGGGTAGTCTCCGGCTTTTTCCAATTCTTCCTCAAAATGCCAAGTATTCTCCCTCGATGACTCCATGGATTTTTCCTTAAAAGGAGTAAGACTCCCCATTTTTACTCTCCGCTTGATTTTAGTATTTCTAGTATGCATATCAAAGCTATCCGACTCAACTCTTTTCCTATCTCCACCCATTTTGGCAAGCATAGTGGGGCAAACAACAATAAAATCTTTACTTGAAATGGTCCTACCAAATCTAAGAGCCCACAAAGCATGCTAGGCAACCTTACAGATTAAGCGACTAAGCTCGGTCCCATACAATCTAATGATTGTGATGTAATTACCCCGCCCTATCATCATTAAAGAGGTGACACGCTTCTTGCCCATGTGACACATCATAGTTCAATAAGGCTCGAACATTAACACTTAATTCACTAATATTTAGCCAAGTGCACTGTCCTTTGCTCCTAACTCCTTCATTCATAAAAAAAATCCACCACAACATTGGCTTCTCTATAGGCATGTGAAATCTTTATATTATCAAACTTGGCTAAGGTCGAGATAGCATCATCAATCCAAGACTTAATAGTCCATGAGGGGGGGGACCTACCTAAAAGACAATCAATAATATTTTTTGAATCCCCTTGAAGCCAAAGGTTTTTAAAATTTAGACTATGGAAAAAATTTATAATATGAAAAGCTCCAGCAGCCTCAACCAGGTGATTGGTTTGAGATCCAAGGGGAGTAGCAGTCACACCTAGAAAGTTGGCATTGGATCGAGTTGTTGGACCATGAAAGAATTTGAAATAGACAATTTACAATACACTAATTTTGTTGAATGTCTATTGTATCTGTGAAACATTATAAACAAAATCATATAGATATACAATAAAAGAAGTTAGTACTATCTATTATAAATAGAAAGAGATAAAATGGAACATTTTGAATATATGGCATCTTGGTAAAGAAATATCAATAAGTAATCTACTGGGGAAGTTGAAAAGAGAACTGTGGAAATAATTACAAATGGAAAGGATAGAATATAGTATGTTTTTGGTAAGCAAGTGCATGGTAGAATTTGTGTGTCCATGTATATAAGCAGCGAGAAATATATGATGGTGGAAGGAAAAATTAATAAACCCATGCTCATTCTCCTCCCTACCATATTGGCATCATGAAGCCTTGCAAGCTCTAGCCAAACCCCCCATTAAGAAAGGTAGGTAAGGTCAATGGAAAATCTCATGGACTCTTATCATATGTCATACAATAACAAAGTTGGGGGAAAATAGGTGTTTTGGAACAAGTTCTCTAATATTGTAGTTTTTTTTTTTTGCTCTGACAAGTTGACAAAAATAGGTATCCTGATAAAGAAATAGTATAATGGGGTTTGAAGATGGTTGGAGGAAGATAAATAGATGGAATATATAGAATAGTGTACAATAACTAAAAAGGTCCATCTAACTTCACAATGCATGTTTAAATGTACCTATATTAAAAATACAATTGCAATCTAAGGAAGCATATAGTAAAAATGGTAATCGAATTAACAATACATAATCCATAGTTGGCTTTGGGGAACTGGGAAAAAGAATATCATAAAAGATATTGATACAACACAAACAATCTATGTAGCAGTTGGCTTGTTAAATCATAATTCAAGCTAATAGACAAAATAAATAAATTGTAAAAGAACTATTAGAAAAAAACTTTAAGAATCAGAGGTAAATGGCAGGTGATCAAAAACTAACATTAAAAATATTGATACAAGACAAGTAGTCTATGTAAGAGTTGGCTTGTCAATTCAAAATCGCCCACACGGGCAAACACTTACCATTCTTCTTTCATGTATCGAGCCAATCAACTCGAGCACCACCACTGCATGCAGGCAACAATCTCCACTACTGTCACAAGCAACCCTGGGTAGTTTGTTGTAGGGAGCTTGAAATAGATGAAAAAGAAAGAATATCATGAAACATATTGATATAAGATTCAAGCTACATTCTTTGGTAGTAGATATCGAAGACAAGTAGAGAAATTGTATAAGAGGTGGTAGAATAACACTTATTTGATACCAAATATTATAGGAAAAAAGTGAAACTATATTGAATTCCCCAAAATATAGACAGATACATATACGCATATATATGTATTGAATTCCCCGATTCATATATAAAAATAAACATAGAGGAAGATATATATATATATCTATATATAGAGATGAAGACCACTGTGGCTCATTCTCCATAACAAACTATTCTTCATTTAGTGCCAAGTAATGTAGCTCAAATTTTCAATTAAGTCTATGGTGTTATACCCATTTTGCAAAGATTATTGTTACTCATTGGCCTTACGAGTTCTATTTAATGTGGGTTTCCGTTCATCTATCATTTATGTCTGATTCGTAAGTGTTATTCCAAGACCTCTTTCAACTATTACATATGTATATCTAAATAGATGTGTCTACTATCTTTATTCATATTTATGTAGGCTATGGTTTAAGAAAGAGTTTAAAATAGCATATACAAATATTATTTACAATGTGAGGAAAATCACTACAATACAACCATAGCATTCAATGATATATCATTAATATGTTGTTAATAATAGATTATTTAATGGTGGAGTATGTGTAACATGTTCATAATGCTACAATGGCTCTTTTGACAATGCAACTGAATCAATATATTTTCTCGCACATTTCAAAGTATAGTTTCCCACACTACAACATTGAATATTACATTTACTTCCTCTAGCACCATCAAACCACAACGCCAAGATGCATTAGCCCTCATGTGAGCAAATACTTACCAGCCTACCTCCGTATTTCGAGGTACTCAAGTCCACTATCACCAACCCACATAATTAGCAAAGTGCACGTCACCATAAACAATCCCAAGAAAATCACCAGCAGCCTCCGGTAGTTTTAAATTTGTAGCGTCGAGAAATTATATTCATAGCTGGGAAGATAAAAAACCCACCAAATATTTGAAACAAAAACCCAATAGGTAAATGCCAACTATTATATAGATTGGTTATGTTATATAAATATGTTTCATGGTATTATCTTGTTCTCATTTGTTTGAAGCTCCCTGTAAAAAGCTACTCATTGTTGTAGTCTAGTAGTTCTATTCTTGATATGTTAACCCAAGTAAATTTTTTTGTGCATTTGATTAGGGATTGTTCCCTCATGTATTTTTTTTCTTCACATGAAACTGTAGGAGTATCTTATTCTATTGTCCTTGTGACAAGAATTGTTTTCAACTTTCAAAATTCTAAAATTTGGTAGATTGGTGTAAACTAAAAACACAACACTTACTTGTACATTTGGATTGCTTTAAATTTATTTTGGTCTGTGTATGTCTTTTGGCCTTTGGTTATTGTTCCTTGTTATCTCTGTGCATATTTGGTGCTATACACATTATGTACAACACAGGCTCTATATAACAAACTCTTCATAGTCGTACTTTACACCTTATATTCACCATATGTTAAAGTTCTATTTAAAATGGTTTTTTGATCATCTGTCATTTGACGAATTGTAGAAGAGTTGTTAGGAAAATGTGACATAGATTTTGGGACCCTAAATGCTTCTATTACACTTCTAGGGTTTTCAATTAAAAGGAGAGAGATCTAGTTCCAAAATCCTTATGTAACACTCAAATTAGGATGTATGCAATGAGATATGATGTAAATGAACTTAACTAAATGCAATAGATTAATATAAATGATTGAAAACAAATGCAAAACTAAGATTTATGTATTGTTTGAAAACACAGTGTGATATGCAAAAGGATAGAAATAATGAACAAAAATGCAATATTTGACTAAACAGAAGGTTGTTTCTGAGAATGTGTGCACCTGTAAAGTTGTAGATAACTAGATAAAAAATTGAAAACCTGATGAAACCTGGACTTTAGCTGGCTAGGACTCATTCACCAAGGGTGGCAAATCAGTCCCAAATTAGGCCTTTTTTGAATAGAACTTATTTTTGACTGTCGGGGACCTGAAACAGCTTCTAACTCAATTATGCATCTCATGTGTGACTCATTCACCAAGAATAGCAAATCAGTCCACCTTCAGATTCCTATAAATTCAAGATTTAGATCTGCACCTTGACACTTGTACAATAAATTTTGATGGAGTCTCGATTCCAAATCTTAGAAAATCCCTACAAAACAGCTTAAAAGTGTTGGTCTAATGGGCGGTTTGCCTTGGTCAAACCCCTAGATTGGTAATCAAACCTTGAATAGAGAAAAATATGTTAAAAACCCTAGCCTTAGATGTGTAAAGACTAGGAAAGGTTGAATCATGACAAAACCCTATTCTATTGCTCTAGAATAAGTTATGCAAGAATGATTGAAGGGATGCAAGATCTCTACCCTAGAAACCTTACAACACATAAAATATGGATAATAAATGACATGTAAATGCTAAATAAACAAAATGAAAACCTTGATCTGAAGATAGAGTAACAATGGAAGATGTAATCAATAGGAAACCAAGTCCTTAGGAATGATTTGGTGGCTAGTTGCACCTCTTCACCCTAGATTTCTTCATGATTCACCATAGGCATCCATCATCAACCCTTTGCAATGTTGGATCTTGACAATATAAGTGAGCTCCAAGACCTGCAAAAACCCTAGTTTGTTGTCCTAAAACTTCAACTTTTTATGATGCAACTTGTTGTTGTATGCTTTTCACTCTTAGATAATGACAATGTGTAGATCAAAAGTGATCTCTCATTGTGAAAAATGACTTAAAATGTGTATTTATAGGAAACAACACCTTATTTTCCCATTAATTAGACCTAAGAGGCCGACATTCACTGAAAATAAGAATTAAATTGATTAAATTCCTACTTGATTTTGAATTTTCCCTCAAAGGGGACTTGTTGAGGGTCAATGCAGCACAAAATAAATAAATAAAATATTACTATTCTATTTCTCCTAAAAGAGAAAGATAACACATGGTGACCTAACTCCCAAGGTCCTGGTAATTGGTTCTCAATTATGTTGATATCACTCAGTGGTCAATATAACTGTAATGTTCAAGGGGCCTTTGTTGGTAACAAGGAACAGGACTGCATAACATCAATTATTCTATGTTGGGGGGGGGGGGTTTAAATAAAATAAAAAGATGAATCAGAGCTTCAAATCAAAGAAACATGAGTAAAATTCTTACACATCCAGACATGCATATCGATAATGAGTGTTTATTCCACCTAACCACAACTATAGCAAGATACAATCCATAGAATAAACTATGCTATTGCATACATCCATAATGATAATTCAAATACCATCAACATTCACTAAACTTGCTTCAAAAAAATCACTCACTCATCATCTAAAACACAAATCAAATGAATATGATAACAACTTCATCCACAGATAATCCAATGATATAATCTTGAATCTAGTTCCTCCTATTGACTTTCATCAAATAAGAAACACTTAAGCACAACAAAAATCATTGGCATATGGATTTATTATGTACCATTAACCTTATCAAAATAGATCCAAAGTTTAAAACAATAACATGAAAATGTATGAAAAACTGTAAAATAGCCAAGTTTTTCTAAACTTTTAGAGTATCTCTCCTAAAACATAGAAATCCTAGATCTAATCTCTTTTTTTTAAAAAAAAAAAAAACCTTTCTCAATACAAAGAAATCAATAGTCTGAGATATGGGTTGAGAACTACAGTGGATCCTATGACAGTTTGGGGAAACATATTTTTCACTTGAATCGAAGATATAATCACCCTGAGATGAATAGGCACTTTATAGTTGGATATTTTATCTATTTTTTGAAAGATTTCAATCATAGTTCATGAGGTTGTCTACAATATACCTTACTCCTAATAGCCTTCAAACTCATGCTAAAATGACCATAAGGAATAAGCTTTTAGAATACAATCCTTCAACAAATATGCCTAAAAATGCCTAAACTAATTTCTCTCCTAGTGCGTACAACATACTTTGAATAACAACCCCATACCTTCGAGATGGAAAGAAAAGAGGATCCCCAAAGAAGAAAACAAAAACAGACACAAAAGAACAAAAGGAAACAAAGAAGAAGAAAGAACCAACAAACAAAAAACCAATTGAAACAAAGAACCAATAATTACACAAAATACATATATATGTAATTAATTCAAAAACTCAAACCCTTACAATCCAAAGTAATGCTTGAGAAACTACCCATTGACTAGCAACAGAACAGGTTCTCCCATCAAGGTGGTCAAATGAAAAGCGTTGTCACCCAAGATCTCGGCTACTTGATATAGATCTAGCCAGAGTCTATCAAATTTCTTGTGATCACCCGTTTTCTCCTTAGCCTTATCCCACAACAACACCAGATCTGAGATTCTAAATGCTTTAATCTTAGCTCTTTTGTTGAACCAATGTTTGACAACAACCTGATGCTTGAAGAACTGTTGAAGAGTAGTGTCTCTTTGTTCTTCCATATTTAAAAGGTTATTTAATATTACCTTAGTCTAATCATCTTTTGTATAAAACTCCTGCATAAACTTGATAACAGGTATCTGTAAGTGTATGGGGAAAATGAGATCTTGGCCATAGACTAATTTCAAAGGGGAATTTCCTAGAGAAACATTAATATGGGTTCGATCTTCCCATAAGGTGAATCTCAACTGGGTATGCCAGTTCCTAGTATTACTTTCAAGTAATTTCTTTATCACTTCTAGCAGATTCTTGTTAGTAGATTCTGCTACACCATTTCCCTGAGGATAATAGTTAGAGGAATATTTCAAAATGATTTTATGTTCGTAAGCCCATTGTATGAATTCAGTAGATGAAAAGGCAGGGCCATTGTCACATACCAGGGTGAATGGTACTCCAAACCTGGTAACAATGTTTTTAGTAAGAAATTTGATAACCACCTCAGTGGTGTTCTTGCATGGTTGAGCCTCAGTCCAACGGGTGCAATAGTCTATAGCAATTAGAAAGAATTTGTGTCATGTAGAATAATTAGGATTAATTACCCCAACAAAATCCAGTGCCCATTAGGAAAATGGTCTTACCTCATATACTAGTTGTAGAGGCATTGCTGGATTACGCTCCTTTGATGCAGAAGTTTGACATGTATGACATGTCCTGACATGTTGATGTGCATCCCTAAACACATGAGGCCAATAATATCCTGACTTGAGAATTTGATGGGCCAAAGAATCTGTAGATCCGTGTCCTGTGCCATGCCTACCATGGAATTCAGCCATGGCATGCTTGGCTTCTTGTTGATTCAGACATCGCAGGTAAACCCCCTCATAATTTCTTATGTATAGAGCCCTCCTTTGAGCATGTAATGAGCACTCTTCATCCTCAGTGCCCTTCTTTGGGTAGCATTCATTCCTTATGGGCATCTGTTATTGAGAAGGGAGAAGATCAAGTCAGTATACCATGGGTCCTTGGTAAATGAGTGCACGGTATATTGTTGACAAGTAATATTCTTGTCAACATCTGCCATGACCTTTGATAAACCTTGTTCTTGGACAAGCTTCATTGGATGGATCTCTAAATCATACTCTTGCAGGATAGCCATCCATTTTCCCCTTCTTTCCCCTAATTCGCTTTGCATAAGGAGAGACTTAATCGTTGGATCAGGCACTATAGCAATAACTTGGCTTCTTAGAATGTAATGCCTGAATTTTTTTACTACTCGTACCAATGCAAAGGCCTATTTTTCCAAGGGTGGGTACCTGACTTCTGCATTCTTGAATGGCGAGCTCATGAAGGCAATTGGCCTTTCATCTCCTTCATCTTTGCATTGTGTTAGGAATGTTGCACACGAATGATCAGATGCAAATGAATAAATATAAAAGGGCTTTAGGTAATCTAGGTTGGTCAAGACCGGTGCCTCAGATATTGATTGTTTAATCTGCAAAAATGCAGATTTAGCCTCATTGCTCCGTTCAATTTTAGCATCTTTCTTCATCATCTCATTGAGGGGTTTGACAATTTTTGCAAACCCTGTTATGAACTTCCTCACAAAATTAATCCTCCCGAAGAAGGACCTCATCTCCTTTTTACTTCCTGGCATCGTCGATTTCAAAATGGCCTCGACTCTATCGGGATCTATGGATATCCCCTTTTCAGATATCACATGCCCTAGAAGTTTCCCTTTAAAAACTCCAAAAACACATTTCTTGGGGTTTAGAGATACTCCATATCCGATACATCTCTTAAGGACCTTTGCTAAATCAGCAGCATGATCCTTTCTCTTCTTGGAAAATATTGTCAAGTCATCCACATATATAATAATACACTTACCTATCAAATCTTTAAAAGCCACATCCATTACATGCTGAAAGGTAGCTCCAGTGTTAATGAGGCCAAACGGCATGCGTCGATAGGAAAATGTTCCCCATTTTGTAGTGAAGGCAATCTTCATTCTATTCTCATGGCTGACAAGCACTTGGTTATTCCTAGAATAGCCATCTAAGAATGACATCATCTGAGATCCGTTGACAGTTTGTAATACCTCATCAAGAGAAGGGAGTGGACAGTTATCCTTCTCTGAGGCTTTGTTTAGGTTCCTGAAGTCAACACACAGCCTGATCTCCCCACTTTTCTTACGTACTTGAACTAGATTGGCAACCCACGTGGAGTGCCTTATTGGGAAGATGATTCTTGCTGATAAAATTTTTTTGCACTTCCTTTTGTATTAATGGTTTGATCAAAGTGTTGATCGGGCGTTGCTTTTGACGAAAGGGCTTGGCTTTCGGCTTCAACGGTATTGTGTGTGTGATCACAAAGGTGTCAAAAGTCTTCAAATCTTCATAACTCCAGGCAATTGCCACAATATCTTCTTTTAACACCTTAATTATTTCATTTTTTATCTCCT
>VDFB02243820.1:0-25540 GCA_007258455.2 Sequoia sempervirens | reverse complement strand
AATTGTAATTGCTTTGACTTCAAAACTTGATTAAAGAAAAATTATTCAATAAAAAACTATCTAACCAAGTGGAAGCACTAGATATCATAGTTACAAATCTAAATTCAAAAGAATTAGAATTTTATCCTTCTTGGAAAAAATTTATGCTTATATGGTGAGCGTCACTTTTTAAAAATGTTGTTTTATGAAAAAACCAGTTTTCGAGGAGATGGAAAAATAAAGTAATGATTCAAAAATTTTGAAAAAATTTTAGAATCTACAAAAAAATGTGACAAGACTCAGTTTCATCATCTTCAAATTCCTCATGGTTTAGCCGCTATAGGTGCCCGAATGTGAAGATTTAGTTAAAAGTAATAATTTCAGTGTCCAGTTTGGCCAAAAATTGTAATCCACTATTGTGGGATCACCCACTTATTCATAAAATCATGGGGCGAACTAGCTGAGAAATTCATTGAAAAATTATCCTTTAACATTGACCACGAAATAAACATAGCAACCTTGTGTCATACTGCACAAGACGAAGGGGAAACTTTTATCACTTTCTTCTAGAGATGGAGAACTATAGCCAGTCGATGTCCTGTTGAGATACCTGAGAAACAAAAGGTCACTATGTTCCAAAGATGGAGAACTATAGCTAGTTGATGTCCTGTGGAGATACTTGAGAAATAGAAGGTATGTTTATCTTTTAATCTTGGCCTGTCATTCGAATGATCACTTTTCTATAAATTGATCTGTCTTTCATCATTTTACCTCTCCCAAAATCTTATGACTTTTGGAAGCATGTCTATTAACTAAATGTTTGATGTTTGACTAAATCACTATCATAGGCTATACTTGCATAGAGAAATATGATGACAATTATACCAACAATGGAAAAATGGAGAAGGGTAATCGAGAACAGACATGGAACTATGTAGATATTGGGTGAAATTGTTGAGTTTATTTATGTTTTAGCTTTCCTTTGTTCTCTGTTGTTTAGCTTAGATTGCATTAGAGCTTGAATTGCATTGTTGTGTGCTATTTAACCTTTCATTGTATTTCCTAATGCTACAGTTAAATCTCGTCATCATCAATATTTGTTTTCATGTCAAAATCTATTATTGTCTTAAGTTTTATTAATTGTTATTGCTTTAATCCTCTTTCATCTATTTTCATGTCGTTACATTTGGTGAACCCAATGTGAAGACACCATCTTTGTGAATCCATAGAATTTTATTCAATTTTTGCTGGTATCATACGAAATGACACATTTGACTAATGAAACGACACAATTGATCATACAAACTGCATCTGATGAATATAGCGATGTATTTGAAAAACTTCTACGCATCCGTGAATTTTCAAGATGAATTTGACTGGTGAAAATCTATGATGCATCTGTCACTTTAAATGACGCATCTGACTGGTGAAATTTTTTAGTTTACTTTTTGATTTATAGATTTATTTTCTATTTTTATTTTAGGTAATGTTTGGTTTGTAGTGTGTGTTTGTGGAGTTAACATAGTGTTTGCAGGATGTAAGCATAGAAGACAAGTTTTTGAAACCTTTTCTATAGGACAATTGATGAAGATCAATCTTAAAAATACTGATGAATTATTTTGCAAGATGTGTGTCAAAGATTATTTTGAAACAAATTGTTTGGTAGATTAGAAAATTGTCATTTGGATTTAAAATTTACCACTATCTTCTATGTTTGGTGTGAAAGCACACTTTGTTATTACCCTCATGATTTGGTATATCAAAGTATCCTCTCCCCTTGTGAATTTGTGCAATCCTGGGTGTAAGAGAAACGGTTATTGACTCTAGAAATTGGGCCTATCCTAGCGGGAAAAAGTACTCACCTCAGGACGACTCAGACTAGTAGCACCCTGAACCCAAGGGACTTCGAGCTAGTATATAAAAATGGATTCTTGGGGAAACCCCAACAAATCACACGTATGGTTTGGATGAGATAGATCGAAATGGAATCTCGCCATATGGATCATGCCCTACAAATGGAATGCCCAAATTAAACACCTTGTTTGTAGTGTCCAAAATCCCTCTATTTACTAGTGCAACAAGTTGGACCTATGAAGCCATCTCACATTTTTATAGTTCATGTGTAGAGATGAAAGTATGCCATGGGAGTTTCATGGGTACTATAGCTTGGCTGCCCCAAATGAAGTGTTGAGCTATGGAGGGGAGCCAGTGGGGTCAAGCTGCTAGTCATTTGCCTTGAATAAGTGTAGTTGGGATAAAACCCAAGTGAGAGCTTAGTAAATACTGTCCTACACAGCCTAGGATGTGCTTGTCTGATGTCGAATTAAATGTTCTTTGAGTCAAGATCAAACTAAAAATACATTGCCTTTTGATTGTATTTGTTTTCCAAAACTTGATCATGAAACAAAGTCAGTTTTATATCACAATTCACTAGAAAACCGCAACTGTCAACAAAGTCGCAATTGTTCACCAGAAATTCACAATTGTTCTTTAGAGTCACATCTATTTAAATTTGAGTTGCATCTATCAGAAAAAATTGCATATGTTTAGTCTTACACTGCATCTGATAATTTAGTCACATTTGTCACAACCTCTGTTACTGGAAAACCACAATTAATACCTTTTGTGATGCATCTAACCAGGTGAGCCGCATCTACAGTCTAGAATGACGCATATGCCCCTGTCACAGAAATAACCCTTTTTTACCAGTACATAGTTAGAGTTTAGAAAACCACATCTGATCAGTACAGAGTTGCAATTGATACCCTGAGTTGCATCTGCTTGATATAGAACAATTTGTGTCTGATACCCAAGACTAAATTTACCAGTATACAACAACTGTCAAAACAAACCACAATTGTTAAATTTTGTGACGCATCTGTTATCTTGCAACACATCTATCTGATAACTAGAAAACTAGAATTCACTGTCACAGTCCAGTCTACACAGTCATGCTAGTCTTTGATCTTTCTTTTCACAATAGTCCTTGAACAGAAACCTAAAATGATTTACTCAATTTTGCATCCTTTAGGTATCATTCAGTCGTAGGTATAGTCATCTTAGTTCCTAGTTTTAGTTTCATCTTAGCATACATATTACCTTTAGATCAAACTCTTAGAGAGGTCACTTTTGCAAACTTTAGAATAGGTCCACTTTCCACACTTTGGAAAAACCATAAGCTTCAGCAAAAATTGTCATTGAACAGAGTCAAGCCATCATATCTTTTGTCCTACAGTGAGTCCTCCCTGTTCATCAGTCTAGCTAGGGAACTCACCTTATCTTTGGTCTTAGTCCTACATAGGTTCCTTGACATAACTAAACTAATTCCTTGGTTAAACTTTAGGTGGTTGGTAACCTTGTCTTAGGTTCACATAATCGATTACCTTAGAAGCTTGTTTAGACTTTGCATATTTATATACTGTCATCCTAGAATAGCATAATTTTAGACATACCTTATTTGCAGAGAAAATACCAAAAATAAAATAGTTGCATACATTCCTTATTTTCATCTATAAAATCCCAAAAACATGGACTAGAGTCACACTATCCATAGACGTAGTTTTGCATTCCTTGCAAATTGAGCTTATCTTACATGGTTGAAACCAGGTCTAAGAGAAAACAAAGAGAAAAGATGTCAGACCCAAATGACTTCATCAATCCATTCTCAAACCCCTTCCAAGGGACATCCTCATCACGGCCTCACAAAAATATGTTAGACAAATTCACCACCAGAGACCCACAAGGAAACATTTCAATGGAAGACATAGAGGCTGCCTCACAAGACCCTGAGTTTGCCTCTTTTGTAGATGGGTACCTAGAAAATGATCGTCAACAATTCTTAGCCAAATTGCTAGTTGAAGGTGCCACCTTACCTCCAGGATTTGATATCAATACCTTACAAACTCAGCCTACCCAAGGGATAAACACAACAATTGCTAGTACCTCTATACCTTAGGTAAATGGAACCATACTATGTGGCATACCTACATAGAGTACGACAATCCATACATCTCCATTTGGTACATCTAGCATGACACAATGTTTTAATTTCACTATAAGAGCATTATCGTCCACTCCCTTCAGTCCTCTTGCTAGGAACAAAAGACCTAAAACATCAACTCCTACACCAAGTGTCACTGTCATTGGTACCATACCACAAACAATAGCTATACGAAGTGTCAATGTCACTAGTACTATTCCACAGGTTGGGGTCTCACAGACATGAAACATACCCTCCTTTCAATATGGAAACTAACCTATCACTTCACAAATTCTGAATAAAAATTCATTTACACAAACCCCACATCAAAATCCATTTTCACAAATTTTGAATCAAAACCCATTCATTAACATTCCAAATCAAAATCCACCTTATATACCCACATTTAACCAAAACCCATCAAACAACGCTAGATTCCAAAATATGTACATAGATCCAAATAATCCACCCAACACATCATTAACTCAAGTTGACATCCTGCAGACACAAATGCATGCACTTCAAACATAGATGGATAATATGGAAGTGTCTACCAAGAAAACCTTTTCAACAAAGGATTTATGCCCATTTCCCTTCGATAAATCATTGTACATGACACCTTTCCCTCATGGGTATGTCATACCAAACTTTCCCAAGTACAATGGAAAGCGAAATAAAATTGAACACATAAGGGAATTTTCCATGATGTGTATAGATTTCACCTACAACCCCACCTATAATATGAGACTCTTTCCCAGAAGTCTTGTTGGAATTGCACTAGAGTGGTTTTTAGGTCGACTATGGCATAAAATCATGGGGTGAATTGGCTGAGAAATTCATTGAAAACTTCTCCTTTAACATCGACCACGAATTAAACATAGCAACCTTGTGTCATACTACACAAGATGAAGGGGAAAATTTTATCACTTTCTTCCAGAGATGGAGAACTATAGCCAGTCGATGTCCTATTGAGATACCTAAGAAACAGAAGGTCACTATGTTCCAAGAAAACCTCAACCCAATTAATTAAGAAGTAACTTAAGGGTACATTGTTGCACATCCTTTTTAGAACTAGTGGAAAAAGGGGTCATACTAGAAAAACATCTCATTGAAAAAGGAGAACTTAAGACACAAACACCCAACATAAATCCAACTGTGCAAAACACCCCAAATGAAAGAAACATATTTTGGTCTCAAAACAAAAATGTTACCAATGATGGGGTGGTTGATGCCAAGACTTTACAAGTAGGACCAATCATCACACTTAGAGGAAATGTCCCCTCTACCAACACACTTAACATCATCACCTAAACCTCCAACACTACTCAAAACATCCAACAACCACAACAAAAGAGATGATTTCCAAAATGTGAGTTCACTCCCCTTGGGGAACCCATTGAGTCAGTCTTCAAGCAACTATTACAACATAATCTTATACAACTTCAAGAGCCAAGACAATACGATCCAGGGAAATTCAAACCATTTTGGTGGGATGATAATGCCCTTTGTGATTTCTATTAGACCAAAGGACATAACCTACAAAATTGTCATTAATTGAAAAACATCATACAGGACTTTGTCAACAATAGAACTATTGAAGTCAGTGGACAAAAACTTACATCTAAGAACATTGATCACAAGGTCTTTTTGGATCCATTACACGACCACGAGAAAGGAAATGTCCCTAGTTCGAGTAATAAGACCAACACGTCAGCCAACTATGCTAATATCAAGCATGATTATAGTGGCCCAATCATAAATCATCTTTGAGCTGCTGATGAGAATGTCAATACAATTACCATAAAGAAAACTCTCGAGTGCGTTGTTAACACTCGGTGAACCAAAATCACCATCCAATGACCTCCTTCACAATAACCAGCACAGACTTCCAAGCATCAATATAACTTACTTGATCAGTTGGGGAAGACCTCAACCCAAATTTCCATCTTGGAACTATTACGTATCTCCCTTGAACATCGACCCATTTTAGACAAAGCTTTACAAAGCACCACTATCCCTAATGATCTCGATGTCAATCATTTTGAGGAAATGTTAGGTTACTTGACCAATAATCATCATGCCACATTCTCCAAACAAGACTATGCAACTGAGAAGACAAATCATAATGACCCTTTACATCTTGAAATCCTTATTGACAAAACCAAAGTTAGACGAGTTCTGGTAGATAGAGGAGCAGGGTTAAATCTTTGCACTTTAAAATTGATTAAAGCATTAGGTTTCTTAGAAGCATGTGGACACAACCAAAAGCATTGTCATTAAGGCTTATGACAATGAGGAATGAAAATCAAAGGGGATGGTCACACTTCCTATTGGAATTGGTCCTGCAGTTATGGAGACAAAATTCTAAGTCTTGGACCTCACCCTTCCCTACAACCTTCTGCTAGGTAGACCATGGATTCATGCCATGAAGGCAGTCCCTTCCACATATGATCAATGTCTAAAATTCCCTTACAATGGCACTGAGATTACAATAGATGGTGACCCAGATCCATTCTAATATTGCACCAATCTACGAGAGATGCCTCAACGTCAAGTGCTTGTAAATCAGGAAGCCTCATCGTCCAATTCATCTCATTATGTCAATCCATCCACTCTCACTAAAACATCCTCTCCATCATTATTACCTTCCACTCCTAGTGTCGAGATCCAAGACAAGGGTTGTGGAGAATATCACATGAAGACATCTTATTGTATTAGCCATTTGATTCCTCCTAAATCATACCGTTTACCTACAATAGATAGGAGATAGTCAGTGGTCACTATACACATCCCTCCCTCAACAACCTTTGCAAAATGGGGAGAATTAAGAAAATAAGCCATACACGCAGAAGATGTCACCTCCTGGTTGTATAAAGAAGATTCTGAAGAACCTCCCTCACTTGCTCACATTCGTACAGATCAATATGTCAAAGGCTTCACAATCATGCAGAGCAAGGGATATAATAGACATAGTGGTTTAGGCTTACATCAAGATGGGAGGATTGAACCAATCATTGTTTCTAAGTGGTTGAAAGGCTTAGGGCTTGGGTTTCAATAGATTTAGATTGGCGTTCCTAGTACCACATCACCTTTACTCGAGGAAGTAATTTCTTTTGAAATTATCGAGACATCTCACGAGCCATCTGACCAAAACTATTGTGATTCCCTAGACTCTAATGAATATGAGTGAGATTCCCTATCCTCCACCTCTTCCATGGACCTTGAAAAATGGAGAACTTGACTTAATGTTGAAATCCTCACCAAATCCATTGAATTCCTATCCACCAAAGAATATGAAAAAAGAGGAATGGTTTAAACATTACTATTGGGAATCTCTTGATCCTACCTCTTGGAAACCTAATAAATCCATTTTAGATAACCAAACCTTGGCATTAGGTCCACCTTAGAATCCACCTAGATCTAAGCAAAAGGGAAAAGAGGACTTGGTACAAAACCTTTGTGACTATATGAACAACTCAGTCCTTACCTTGACTCCTTTGAACTTTGACAACCCTGATGATGACATTCCCTTAGTTTATCCCCAACTCATTGATTGGGACCAACAAGACACACCCATTTTAGACATTTTTGAGAACAACGAAGCGATTACTAAGTTCCTGGGACTAAGAGAAGGCATACCTAGTGGTGATCACAAGGTTGGATTTACCATTGAATTGGAGAATAAAGCATATTTTGGGGAATTTGTTCAACCCTCCAGTCACAAAAATAAGAAAAATAATAAAAAATAATAAAAATTATGAGTCTCTAGGTGAAAACTGAAAGGTGCCTTTAGACAATGAAAAAGCAAAAAATAAGGATGCATCTGAAGGAGAAAACCTCTCTAAGGCACCTAAGGATGGAGGTTTGAACATTCTCCCTATTGCATAGGAAAATTCAGACATGTTAGTCAAAGAATCAATGGAAGTCAACATAGGTATAGAAGAGAATCCTCGACTGGTTTATTTTGCAATATCATTGACCAAAGAAGACCAGCCAAAATTTTGCAACTTCTTCACATAGAGACAGATTAATTTTTCTTGGTCATATGAAGACATGCTTGGGTTGGATCTTGAACTTGTTCTACATCACTTGCCCTTACAACCAAGTGTAAAACCAGTGAAACAAAAATTGAGGAAAATGCACCCACAGATTGCTTTACTAGTCAAGGCAGAACTCAAGAAACTATTAGACGTTGGTTTCATTAGAGAAATCGACTATGCAAATTAGATTTCCAATCTTGTACCAATCAATAAACCAACAAGGGGCTTCTGCATCTACACTGATTTCAGAGATATCAATAAGGCTTTCCCTAAGGATGACTTCCCTCTGCGCAACATTGACATGATAGAAGACATGATGGTAGGATATGAGATGTTGTCCCTTATGGATGGATTTTTAGGGTATAATCAGATTAGAATTGCAACTAAAGACCAACCTAAAACAACTTTCACATGTCCTTGGGGAAAGTATTGCTGGAATGTTATGCCCTTCGGACTCAAGAACGCTGGAGCAACCTATCAGTGTGCCATGACCACTATTTTTCATGACCTTGTACACACTCTTATGGAGGATTATGTCGATGACCTTATTGATAAATAAAATATAAGGGGAGATAATTTACAGGTTTTAGAAAAGATATTTCAAAGGCTAGAAAAGTATAAAGTGAGACTAAATCCCAAAAAATGTGTGTTTGGAGTGAAATCAGGAAAGCTTTTAGGCTACATCATTTCTAGAAGGGGCATTGAAGTGGATCTGGCCAAGGTAAAAGCAATCATAGACATGCCTCCACCAACTAATCTCAGTCAGCTAAGGACATTACAAGGGAGAGTGCAGTTGGTAGATAAGGCACATCCCTTTCAACATTTACTTAAGAAAGGGGTACCCTTTGCATGGACAGTTAGGTGCCAAGAGGCTTTTCAACTGATCAAAGAATATCTACTTACTCCACCAATCTTAATGCTACCTGTTGAGGGACGACCATTAATTCTCTATATTTTAGCAACCCATTCATCACTAGGAGAATTGCTTGCACAAAATGACGATGAAGGTTATGAAAGGGAAATATACTATATTAGTCAAACTTTGGTAAGTTATGAGCTCAACTACAGTACCATTGAATGTGCTTGTCTTGCGGTAGTATTTTCTACTCAAAAACTAAGGCACTATATGCTAAACCATCAGACAATGTTGATTGCCAAGATAGATCCTCTGAAATATTTTCTAAGCAAAGCAACATTAACAGGGCGACTGGCCAAATGGGTAATGATACTTAGTGAATATGACATCTTGTATGTAGAGAGAAAAGCTATCAAAGGACAATTCATTGCTGATTAGTTAGCTAATGCGCCGATATAAGCAGAACATCCTTTAGTTGTAGATTTTCTTGATGAGTTCATATTCATTATTGACACAAAAACAAAATGGAAACTATACTTTGATGGCTCTCATACAAATCATGGCTTAGGGGCTGGTATCCTATTTATCACACCATAGGGTGATTCTATCCCTAAATCATTTAGGATTTCATTTCCATGTACCAACAACATAGCATAATACGAAGCTCTTGTGATAGGATTAGGCATGATAGTCAAATGGAAAATCAAGAACCTACAAGTTCATGGTGATACTCAACTGGTAATCCAATAGGTAAATGATGACTATGAAACTAAGGATGAGAAGCTTGCTCCCTACAAACACATGGCAGATAGTTTCAAGGAGTAATTTTACAAGGTTGAATTTCATCAAATACTTTGTGTTCTAAATAGGGCAGCAAACACCATGGCTACTATTGCTTCACTCCTTGACATACCAAGCAATGTGCAACAATTCGAGTTTTTGGTAGAACAACTTTTGGTCTCTACCTATGACATCTCAAATTTAGAGATGGTGTGTGATATTGTTGGTCCCAATTCCCCATGGTATAAAGATATCTATGACTACCTCCATGCCAAAATCATACCCCCTAACCTTTCTAATAACCAACGTAGGACATTCCTCCACAAGTCAGCCAAATACACCATTTTCAAAGATACCCTTTATAGACACATCTTAGATAATACCCTACTAAGATGTCTTGATACGGACGACACACAAACAACCTTGTGTGGGGTGTATGAGGGTATATGTGGATCCCATTCTAGTAGTCCTACCTTAGCTAAAAAGAATATGAGACTGGGTTACTATTGGCCTACTATGGAAAATGAATCATATATCTTTGTCAAGAAATGTCACCAATGTTAGGTACACGAAGAATTCATACATGTACCAACACAGGAGCTTTGTCCCATAAT
This sequence comes from Sequoia sempervirens, assembly GCA_007258455.2. Classification (NCBI taxonomy): domain Eukaryota; kingdom Viridiplantae; phylum Streptophyta; class Pinopsida; order Cupressales; family Cupressaceae; genus Sequoia; species Sequoia sempervirens. The sequence continues at coordinate 15,292 of VDFB02243820.1, read as the reverse complement.
GTCACCATGGCCCTTTGCCCAATGGGAACCTGACCTCATAGGTAAGATACACCCCACATCATCCAATGGCCATAAGTTCATTATCACTGCGATCAAGTAATTCACCAAGTGGATTGAAGCTATTCCCATGACCTACATCACAGGCACACAAATCTCTAAGTTTATCCTGAACTATATCATTTGTCGGTATGGTGTCCCTCAGTCCATAATCACAAATAATTGTCGTCCATTCAAGAACCAAGAAGTCCATCATCTCCGTGAAGAGTTTCATATCCAAATCATTTTTCCACCCCATATTACCCACAAGGTAATGGCCAAGTAGAGGCATCTAACAAAACTATCATTAGAATCCTCAAAAGACTGTCAATGATGCTGGTCACGATTGGAATTTATAGCTTAGTCTTGCCTTATGGGATTATCGCACAAGTATCTATACTCCCACTAGCGCCACTCCATATTCCTTAGTATTTGGTTCTGAAGCTATCCTACCTATTGAGGTCGAGATTCCTTCCCTAAGGGTATCCTTGAAAGGGCACATTGATGATGAAGAGTACCGAGTTTCAAGACTACATGAGCTAGAATTCCTAGATGAACGAAGACAAAAGGCATTAGATCATCTCCAAGCATACCAAAATAATCTTCATCGTAGTTACAATAGGAAAGTATTGAATAGAAACTTGACATTGGTGATCTAGTCTTAATGGAGAACTCCAAGAATCAAGTTGAAAGAGAGAAACTAGGAAAATTTGAACCTAATTGGTAAGGACCCTACATTGTCACAAAATCCTTTGGATCAGGAGCATATCAACTCTCTACTCCTAAAGGAGAACCATTGTCAACACCCATCAATAGTCGTTATCAATCAATCAAAACAATCAAACAAACAGATCAAGTTTTGGAAAATGTTTTATTGGCTTTTGACTTGATGGCTTATTTATCTTATCATTTCATTTGACTTTATGATGGGAATTATGTTACTAGCTTTCTCAAGGATGTCCCATGAAGGATTTAGAGAAGCAACGATGTATCATAATTCTATTTTCTTTGACTGTTGTCTATTGAATGTCTTTTCATTTTATGGTTGGAATGATGTTACTAGCTTTCTCAAGGATGTCCCATGAAGGATTTAGAGAAGCAACGATGTATCAGAATTCTATTTTCTTTGACTATTGTTTGTCGACTGTCTTTTCAATTTGATTTTGTGTCATGTTACTAGTTTTCTCAAGGATGTCCCATGAGGGATTTAGAGGAGTGATGACCTCTCATGACCCATCTTTTATTTTGTTTGTTGTCTATGGTTTGTCCGGACAAAGAGACTGGGGAAAATATTTCTTTAGTATGAGTTAAGACAATCCTTGTCTGTGACTGTCTGTTGTTAGCAAGTGGATGACCTTGCACACCTTTATCTATGTCATATCATAGTGTTTATCTTTATTTAGATTAGTTACCACCCAATGATGATAAAGTGCAAAGCCTTTTGTGATATGGTGAAACATAGAAGATTGCTAATACTAACAACCATGTCTTTTATTATTCATCTCCTTTTCACACTAACATTTCTTCTTTTCTGTATCTTCACCACCCTTATCTATTTTCCTCTATCCTTTTGTCCTTCATCTTCTAGTTCTCTCATCAATTTTGAGAGCACACTCATGTTCTTTGAACCTTCCTGTCCTCTCAAGGGTGCATACCACTACCTCCTCATCATCTTTCATCATCCTACTTTTACTCGGGCATATCTTTTTCTCTGACACAATGCGATAAACTGCATTGTATTAAACAGGGGCAAAATGTAGACACTGAAATTTGGTCTAAGCCTATGACTTCAATTTCTTCATTATTCATATTTTCATGGTCGTGATTAAATAATACTAATTATTTAATTACTTTCTAAAGTCCTTTCTCATCTATTAATTAAATAACTTTTAATTATTTAATTAATTCACTCTAACACTTATTCTTCTATTAATTAAATAAACTTAATTATTTAATTAATTCTTATTGTCTTTATTCAAATCATGATTAATTAAATAAATGTTCTTTATTTAATTATGTCACTAATTAACTTTATTCTCCTTCTTAAATTAAATAAATTCTTATTTAATTTATCTTTATCATATTTTCAACTATAATTAAATAAATACTTTAATTATTTAATTATTCATTTAACCTTTTCACCACTCAATTAAATAAATCTTATTTATTTAATTAATCCCTAAATGTCAAATCTTGAATTAAATAAATCATTTAATTCATAAAATTCTATTTCAAACACATTCTTCTATATTTGGATAAATGCTTAAGTTATTTAAGTACTCACTCTTACTCAACTCAAGATCTATTTAAATCGTTAGTTATCTCCTGTTTAATGTTTGAGTGTCCTTCTCGAATGAACTCTTTGTCAGAACTAGTTAGTTATCTAGTTCTAACTCATACACATGCATGTGCTTATTAATTAAATATATTTATTTAATTAATTAAATCTTGTGTGTGTGTTCGAACAGAACGTTGCTTTTATTCTATCTTTATCTTTGTCGTGCAAATAATATTCTTCTGTTTTCCAATACCAAACTCGAAGATTAAATCAAAATTTAATATTTATCTCTATTCTTAGTTTTTGTCACTCATGTCAGTACTAACAATTATCTCAATGCATGTCGAATCTTTTGATCTCAACCATTCATTTATCTTTTAACCCTGGCATGTCATTCGAATGATCAATTTTCTATAAATTGATCTATCTTTCATCATTTTACCTCTCCCGAAATCTTATGACTTTTGGAAGCATATCTATTATCTGAATCTTTGATGTTTTGCTAAATCACTATCACAGGCTATACTTGCATAGAGAAATCTGAGGGCAATTATACCAACAATGATAAAATGGAGAAGGTAAATCGAGGTCAGACATGGAACTATGTAGATATTGGGTGATATTGTTTAGTTTATTTATGTTTTATCTTTCCTTGGTTCTTTGTTGTGTATCTTAGATTGCATTAGAGCTTGAATGGCATTGTTGTGTGCTATTTAACCTTTCATTGTATTTTCTTATGTTACTCACAGAAAACCTTCTTCACACTCTGCTCTGCAATCAAATGATATTCACATAGACACACATAGGAACACACCAAGCACACTTTACACCGATTAAACAATCCCTCTTATATATCCACAACATGAAATTACATCAACAACTTAGTCAGCTAGAAATATAAAACATATTTTCAATGTCGGCCGAAATTTACAAATAATTTTTCAATGTGTATCAAACACTATCGACCAATACCATGATGCAACCCAAAACAATATCCTCGAGCATGCAAAACATTCAAAATTAAATCTTTGACGATCCACAACACGCCACAACCACCATATCGGCCAAGAATACAAAAAATGAACATACCGAGAAAAATCTTCAACGACGAGCACACCGATCAATGTGAATGTACCACAAAGATAGAGCATGATATAGAAACATCCACGAGCACAAAGAAACAATGAAGAAACATCCACATCAACTAGAATTACTAGAATTATGCCAACTTTAATCAAGAACACTGTCAGAACACAGATCTTAGTAACTCAAACAAATCTTCACGCGGACCTCTAAAATTTCTGGAGGATGGACTAGATACACTAAAAAATAAACCCATTAGTCTACAGTAGTTGATCTTCAACGTACAGGACAAGACACCTTCATGACCTTCACAGTTCCACTAAGAACTTGTAACACTTTCTTTTACAATTTTATCAATATCCTCGACATATACAACCTTCAATACACCAAATGCTAGTAGTGTTGACATAAATGACAACCACATATCAACAACACAATCATAACATCCAACAATCTCCCCCTTTGGAATTAATGGCAACACATGATGTGAAAAACACCATCAACCCAACTCTCAATCAACACTTACTCCTCCTTAGATTCTAACTCTTCTTCCTTGACCTCTTCTACATGATCTTCAACCCACAAGACTCTTCACTCTAGGTAAGCAAAAAAATTTCACATGAATCTTCTCCCCCTTTGACATGAATGGTAAAGATAAGCATTGTCTAAACCACATACAAGCTTTGAACCACATATCCACACATGTGACTACTCCCCCTGAGTAGCAGCCACAGAAACATCAATCCAGATCAGAATATGATCATGAAATGCATGGATTGATGCAAATTAATGCATCCTAGTTCATATAAGGAGGGGTAATCACCCCTAGCATCCCTCTGAGATACTCAAAAGTATCCTTTGGAAATGGCTTAGTGAAAATATCTGCAATCTGCTCTTTGGTAGGCACATACTCCAGTTTGACTTCTTTTTCACTTACTTTTTCCCTTAAGAAGTGAAACTTGATTGATATATGCTTGGTCTTAGAGTGTAGCACCAAATTCTTTGATATGTTTATTGCACTTGAGTTGTCACAATATATGGCAATAGGTTCATCATTTACTACTCTGATATCTTTCAGCATCTGTTTCATCCACATCACTTGAGTACAGTTGTTTGCACCAACAATATACTCTACCTCAGCAATAGATAGAGAAATGGAATTCTAATTTTTACTCAACCATGACACCAACTTCTTCCCTAGGAAGAAGGAAACACCACTAGTACTCTTCATGTCATCTAAATATCCTACCCAATCCACATCAGTATATGCATTCAAAGTAAGATCATCATCCTTAGGATACCAAAGTCCATAATCAACTATTCCTTTCAGATACCTAAAGGTTTTCTTAACAACAGTCACATGGGACTCTTTTGGATTAGCCTGAAATCTAGCAACCATACATGTAGCATTCATAATGTCTAGTCTAGTCTAAGTTAAATAGAGAAATACACCAATCATTGATCTGTATATTGTTTGATTTTCCTTAGGAGAATCATCATTCTATGTAAAATTACATTCAATTACCATGGGAGTACCAACAGGTTTTGAGTCATCCATGCAAAACTTCTTCAACAGTTCTCTCACATATTTGGATTGAGATATGAAGATCCCCTTGTCTAACTAAGTAACTTACAATCCCAGAAATAATTTCATCTCTCCAATCATACTCATCTCAAATTCATTCTTCATTTCATCAAAAAACTTCATACATAGATTATCATCTCCTCCAAAAATAATGTCATCAACAAAGACCTCAATAATTAACTCTTTATCATGATCCAACTTGAAATATAAGTTGTTGTTAGTAATATCTTTATTGAATCCAAACTTTAATAAGTATTTGTCCAGTCTAGCATACTAGGCTTTGGGGGCTTTCTTGAGTCCATATAGAGCTTTCTTCAATTGGAAAACCATGTCTTCCTTGTCAGTTAGTTGAAATCCATCTAGTTTTTCAATATATACTTCTTCTAATTCACCATTTAGAAAAGCTGACTTCACATCCATTTGATAGACTTTGTAGTTCTTATATGTAACATAAGCAAGAAATAACCTTACAACTTCAATTCTAGCAATAGGGGAAAATATTTCTTCAAAATCAATACCTTCCATTTGTGAATACCCTTTACATAGCAGTCTTGATTTATTTCGAACCACTTTACCTTGTTCATTCAGTTTATTCCGAAAGACCCATTTAGTATCGATCACATTTTTATCTTTAGGTCTAGGAACAAGTACCCATGTATTGTTCTTTTCAATCTGCATTAATTCTTCCTTCATAGATTCCATCCAATGTTCATCATTGTAAGTTTCATTGACATCTTTAGGTTCAATCTTGGATATCAAGCAATACTCTTATGCAATCTTTCTTCTAGTTTGCACACCTTTATTCTTGTCACCTATGATTTGATTTTTAGAATGATTTAGCTTTACATACCTCAGAGTTTTAGGATTCTCTCAAATTTTTGATTCTTTTGTTCTTTCTTTTGCACTTGCACTTGTCTCTGCTTCCTGACTACCTTGATTTACCAGAACAAATTGAAGTTGTCTTATTGGAACATATGGCGCAATTTGAAGTTGATTTTGTGTTTGAAAATTCTTCCCTTTGTTTGTATTGTTTTCATCTGAATCATATCCACAATATCTATATGATTTAGCAGAGTCCTCATCAACTCTAACATTTGCACTCTCAACCATTTTTCTTAGTCTTCTATTATATCATTGATAGGGCCTTGCTTCTAGTAGAGTAACCTAGAAAGATTCCTTCACCACTTCTTGCATCAAAATTGCCTATATCACCATCTCTCTTGATATAACACTTGCTTCCAAAGATCTTGAAATATTTAACAGTAGGCTTATAACCAAACCATAGTTCAAAAGGAGTCTTACCAGAATTTGTTGGTGTAATTAATTATTTAATTACACTTACATAATTTTACTTAGGTTATAAGATTATTTCTAGAAGTCGTAGTTGGATTTTCTAGAACTTATCTTGTCTAGCTAATGCATCATTTCCTAGGTGATTAGTTTGTTAGTTGTCTCATCTCATAGGATCATGAAAATTTTCAACATCATGTTCATTACTACATTTGAACCTTGCCTATATAAGGAAGGTGATTGTACTCATTTGTAACATATTTAATACCTCATCATTTGATAGGTCTTAATATCAAGCAAGCTCTTTCTTGCATATCCTCTTGTAGAAGGTTTTCATTTTTTTTGCTAGTGGTTTTGGGTGTTGAGCTAATATCTTCAGCTCTTACATGGTATTAGAGCCATATATTGCAAAACCCTTCTTAGATTTGAGGGTGGAGCTATTGCTAGTGAGAGATCTTGATTTGAAGTTGTCTCTCCATAGGTAGGATTTCATGGCATGTTACTTTTGGCTCATGTTGGAGGAAATATGAGCTTAGATTTGAGTTTAGGGCAGCTGAAAAAGTTAGAATTGACTTTTGTTTCCCATAAATCTGACATTTCTAGCCAAAATTATGGAGGTTTGAAGGTTTACAAGATCTAGGAGTTGCAGAGCTTCTAGTGCATTTTCAAGTAGATCTAACCTCATCATCATTTCCAAGAGGCCCGAGAGACGAAAATTGACATATAATCTACCCTATTTGACCTTCAGCTATTTGTGAGGCAAAAATATTTTTACTTGGGGTGGCCGTATGGCCCCCGGGTATAGGGTACGATATATTTATTTTGCAGAAAATAATTCAAAAATTAACTTTTGCATTTTTAATTGTATTGGCCTTTAAAAAAATTTGGGGCTTAAGAAATATTATTATCGGGCTATTTCATATATATGAGTGGGCACATTATAAAATATTTGGGGTTGTTTAAATATTTTGTGGACATATATTCTCTAGCTTTCAAATCTTCTATAGGGGAGGTCGTATTACTTGTTGGCCTGCACATTTTGTACCTAGCATTTACTATTGGTAGAAACGTGCACTTCCCTATTGGATTGAAGATTTGGTCAGCTTTGTACACCGGTCACCTCTTGTTGGGGTTCATTGTACAATCAAGCACTTTAATTGGCTACCAACCTATTCTCCCGTCAACAGTCGTAGCCTACCTTTATTGTCGCCGGTCTCCATTCACATCACCGACCTTTGCAAAATATTTTCCACCCAAGCTCTTACTAGCATGTTTGGTTTGTCGGCCCATGATTTGGTGCCCACTATGGACCTCCAACCCCCGATGTCCTTTCATCAACTACATTCATTCTTTTTTCTCAGTGTTTTTTATCATCGGCCAAAGCCTTCTCACCACCAGCTACCGGTGAAGTACTCCTGTCCTGTGCATAAGTCAAATCTTCATCAGGCGCAGTACACTGTCACTCATGGGTTTATTCAAATTTTTTTGGATTTTATATGTGTAAAAAATTTTCAATAAACTTTGATTTGACATTAGATTAGATGACTTTGTATTTTAAATTAAAATAAAAAGCCATTGTATTGAAGTCGGGGCCACCACCTTTGAGTGGTGTTTTTTTTCGCCCATTTTTCTTTTTTTTTTTGGCCCAAGTTCCCATAGAAGTCATATGGAGGAATCAGGGGCTAAAATTTTGCACTCGATTAGTTTGTGATTTTTGCTCCTATTTGGGATTCAGATTTGGCCCCCAAAGTGCCTAAAATAGGCCTTTTTTTCATTTTTGCAAAAAATTTCCCCATAATCTCCAAATTCTGCAAATGAGATATAAGTGGAAATCTCTCTCCACGTACTGTGCAGTGGTGTAGGTATTTTTGATAGATTTTGCTGTAGGTACAATTTATTCATAACTGAAGTCATATCACCCCTTTAGACCTCTTACCTCACAACTTTCAACCAGTTTCTTTGATTTTGGTGATTCAAGTTGCATTTGGAAGGTATTGAGGAGCTCTTTGATTTGGTTCATGTACTTTTTTCAGTTTCAGCACCAAGTGTGAGATATTCAATTTTTTGCATATTTTCTTTTTGCTTCATAACTTGGACATCCTGATTCTTGGAGAAATTCTATTTGTGGGGGGAGTTTATTTTTAGTTGTATTATCATATTTGGGAGTTTCTAACTCATATTGAAGGTCAATGTCTTTGTAATCTTGGAGATCTTTCATAGTTCATTATGGGGTTTACATAATATCATTCTCTGATTATGTTGCAAAATGGAAACTATAAACAATGGAGAGATGGAATCATAGATCATCTCCAATCTCTTGAATTTTTGCCACATTTGTATGGTATTGTTCCCTATCCAAGTCAAGGTATTCAAAAATTTCCTTGGAGTCACAACAGATATAATATTTTAGGGGTCATTGCAATGCATGTTGATGATGACATTTTGAAAGGTATTGGTCATCATGATTGTCCTAATACTCTTTGGACTAAGCTTTGGGAGATATATGGAGATCATGATACTCCACCATTCCCCGATGATCATGTTTCAGAATGTCACATTCCCCTTCATTCTTTAGACAAGACACCCTATGATGGTGATACTATGTAGGAGTTTGATTGTTTTGAGTGCTTTGAATCTTTTGAAGAGGTTGACAAGGGTTCTTTAGATGCTCCTTCTCCTTCAGAGATAGTTGATGTACCTTCACTTTCAGTGGTTCATTGTGCAAATTCATTGATTGAGGCTCCTATGATTCCTATTCAATAGGAACATCCTCATGGTGATGAGTCATCGAGTATGTCCAATGATTCATTACAATCAATATTTCATTGTCTTCTTGATTGGGATTCCTATCTATCAAACATTTCATCCTTGTTTGTGGAGTCTCACATTTTAGATTTAGAGGACACACTTGAGGGGATATCTCTCATGTTTGATGACAACCATTGCACAACTATTGTCAAACCATCCTGGTCTTTGGATCTTGTTCAGCATCAGTTTCCACATAGTCCTAATTTTTCACCTTCTACATTGATTGGGCATGCACCTAATTTGATAGTGGCATCTTCATCTTTAGTGGAAAAGGAGACAAATGAACATATTTCAGAGACATCCTCAACATACATATTTTTGCATCATTTGCATAATATTATTCTCCCTAAGTTTCACTTATGGGGTGGTGTTGGTGTAATTAATTATTTAATTACACTTACATAAGTTAGGTTATAAGATTCTTTCTAGAAGTCTTAGTTGGATTTTCTAGAACTTATCTTATCTAGCTAATGCATCATTTCCTAGGTGATTATTTTATTAGTTGTCTCATGTCATAGGATCATGACATTTTTCAACATCATGTTCATTACTACATTTGATAATTTCCTATATAAGGAAGGTGATTGTACTCATTTGTAACATACTTAATACCTCATCATTTGATAGGTCTTAATATCAAGCAAGCTCTTTCTTGCATATCCTCTTGTAGAATAATTTCAATTTTTTTTCAAGTGGTCTTGGGTGTTAAGCTAATATCTTCAACTCTTACAAAATTACCATTTACATTTACCCTGTTCATTGTGTACACAATAGTGCTTACAACTTCACTCTAGTAGATGCGAGGCACATTTCTTTCAATCATCATTGTTCTAGTAGCATCCAAAATTGTTCTGATCTTCCTCTCCGCAACTCCATTCTATTGAGGGGTTCAGGGAGTAGATAAATTTCTTCTGATTCCATGCTCTTCATAGAAAGAATTAAACTCCCTAGAGGTGAATTCACCACCTCTATCTGACCTTAAGAATTTTATTTTCAGACCTTTCTCATTCTCTGCCATAGCTTTGAAACTTTTGAACTTTTCTAATGCTTCACATTTTTCTCTTAAGAAAGCAACCCATATCATTCTAGAATAATCATCAATAAGTAGCATAAAGTACCTTTCACCATGGAGACTTCTGACTCTAGAAGGACCACATAGATTAGTATGCACAAGCTCCAGTAATCCATTTGAATGATGTTGTTTGCTCTAAAAAGAGACTCTAGTCTATTTTCCCATCTGAAACTCCTTGCAAATTGTGCTAGCAGGCTTCACTAGCTTAGGTAGATCTCTTACTGCTTGAGTGGAACTTATTTTGACAATGTTATCAAAATTCACATGACACAACCTTCTATGTCGTAACTATCTTTCATCTATTTGAGCAATTAAACAACTTTCACTAGCAACATTTAGATGAAAAAAATTACCTTTTGTCTATTTACCTAAAGCAATTATATTTCCACAACTTCCATATATCCTGCATCTTCCATCCTTGAACTGAAGATCATAGCCCTTATCCACCATCTATCCAACACTCAACAGGTTGTGTTTCAAGCCTTCAACATAAAGAACATCATCAATGTTATGCTTACCACCAAGACAAATAGATCCTTTGCCGTGAATCCCACAAGCATTGTTATCTTCAAATATTACAACCCCACCATCATACTTCTCTAGACTTACAAATTTTCTTTCGTCACCAGTCATATGATGTGAGCATTTTCTATCAATGACCCACTCATCCTATTCTTCAATTCAGGCTGCAAGAGCTTTCTCAACTTTAGTAGATTCAATAGTCACAAGACTATTTTCCTTGATAGCAATGAAAACCCAATCATCTTCATTTCCATTATCTTTATCATACTCATCATCAGTGAATCCTTCAGAAAAGTAACATTTCTTTTGGAATCTAGATTTGTAAGGCTTAGATCTAGGAACTCTTTCAGGACACCATGATGCAAAATGACCTATTTTACTACAAGAAAAACATTTGACAGGAAACTTTCCTTTGTACTTACCTTGTCCTCTACCTTCTTTCTTTACAATCAATGATTCCAACTCTTCTACCTCTCTTTCTTCATCTTCAAGATTTTTGATTTCTTCCTCATACTTGAATGTCTTTCTGGAACTCTCTCTCGGATCATATCTTTGCTTGTTTCTTCTAGATATAGTAGCCTTGAATGCAGTTTCAGTCTTAGGAATAGAATCACCAAATTCACTCAACTCAAAGGCAACAAGTTTACCAATTGGTGTATCTCTTGTCACATTTGTTAATGATCTAGTTTCTTCAATAGCATGAGCCTTTGCTTTGTTGGAGGGAGGCAATGATCTGAGCACCTTAGCCACAATTTCTTTCTCATTAGAATATGACTAGCACATCTAATACCCATCACTAGTTCATTTACTCTCTGCATAAAAGAAGAAATATTTTCATCTTCAACCATCTTCAAATTTTCATACTTTCCTTTCAAACTCTATAGCTTAGCCATCTTCACATGTGCATCTCCTTCATACAAAGTTTCCAGCTTCTTTCACAACTCATGAGTTGTATTCATACCTAACACATTTGTCATTTTGAAATCTTTTAGAGCACTCAACAAAGCTTCCATAGCCTAGACATTATTCTTAGCCTCTTTAATCTCATCAACAATGGAAGGACCACTCGCATGAATAATATATCTGTTCTTTGTAATCTTCTAGAAGGGTTCACCAATACACTTCAAAGGACACTCCATCCTAGCTTTCCACAATGAGTAGTTTGTTCCATCAAATCTAGGACCATCCTTCTTATGTGATGCCATCTCGGATCACCTCAAGCTTTTAAAATTCTTTAGAGGAACCTACTTTGATACCAATTGTTGGAAAAACAAGGACAAACAACTAAGAGGGGAGGTGAATCAGTTTTCACAAAATTATTAATTTTTTTCAAACTTTACTTAACTTAATCTCATATCTTATGAATGAATAATAAACCATGAACAATCAACACATCAGAAACACAGAGAACATCAAGATTTTTACGTGGAAACTCTGTTAGGGGAAAAACCATGGTGGAGGTTAGTCCACAATATTATACCCTATTAAAAGTATAAGAATAAGGGGAATGCACATGCATTTAGGTACACTTCCTAGAGCTCATTGCTCAAATACAAAAGAGGAATCACTTTCCAAAGAAAGGTTTGGATTAAAACCATCCAAATTGTGAACTGAGAAAATAGAGTCTACACAAGCCTGATTACAGTTCAAGTTAAGCACAAAAAACCTTCTCCACTCTTCGATCAATCTTCTTCACACTCTTCTCTACAATCAAATGATATTCTCACATACACACATAGGAGCACACTGAGCACACTTTACACCAATGAAACAATCACTTTTATATATCCGCAACATGAAATTACATCAACAACTTAGTCGGCCAGAAATATAAAACATATTTTCAATGTCGGCCCAAATTTACAAATAAATTTTCAATGTGGATCAAACACCATCAACCATACCATGATGCAACCAAAAAATATATGATCGAGTGCACCAAACATTCAAAATTAATTCTTTAAGGATCCGAAACACGCCACAACCACCATGTCAGCCAAGAACACAAAAACTAAACATACTAAGCAAAAAATTCAACCACGAGCACAACGATCAATGCAGACATACCACAAAGATAGAGCATGATCTAGAAACATCCACAAGAACAAATAAACAATAGAGAAACCTTTGCATCAACTAGAATTACCAAAATTATGACAACTTTAATCAAGAACACTGGTTGAGACTGTAGAAATACTATCAGAACACAGATCTTCATAACTCGAACAAATCTTCACGCGGACCTCTAAAATTTTTGGAGGATAGACTAGATACACTCAGCAATAAACCCATTAGTCCACAATAGTTGATCTTCATTGTACAAGACAAGACACCTTCATGACCTTCACGGTTCCATTGGGAACCTGTAACACTTTCTTTTACAATTTTATCAATATCCTCGACATATACAACCTTCAATATGCCAAATTCTAATAGTGTTGACATCAATGACAACCACATATCAACAACATAATCACAACATCCAACAATGAGAACCTAAAACTACTATGCATGGAAGTTATAAATTTTAGAAGGTATCTCAGGAATTGTCCATGCACTGGAAATTCTTGACCTTCACCTAGACTACTATGCATGGAAAATTTTATTTTAAGAGGTTTTTCAAGAATTGTCCATGCACTGGAAATCCTTAATCCTCTCTATGTTCTTCAAGAATTAATTTTTTTAGGAACTGCCCATGTACTGGAAATTCTTGTTCTTCTCCTGGCATGTTTTGGAGATAATATGAATCCTCACCTCCCTTGCCAACAATAACAAAGGGTCCTAACCATAAGGCCTCAAGTTTCCCATGCTTTCCTTTGTCCCGAATCCTAGCATTCCACATGAGAACTATGCCATCTACTTCAAAATTCTTGTTTTTAGCCTTCATGTCATGCAAGTATTTCATCTGTAATTGTTTCTTCCTATTATTCTGTTGGGATTGGTTTCTGAATTCATTGAGCTTGATTAATTCCTCCATCCTTTCCTCCATGGATTTAGGAATGTCCAAATATTCTTGCAAAATGAACTTGCATACTATTATTAGATTATGCAAAGGGATTTTGGCCTAAGTTCCATACACAAGCTCAAAAGGTGATTTACCAATAGCCTTTTTCACAATGATTCTATCCACCCATAAAGCAAGCCTCAACTTAGAATCCCAAGCCTTTTTGTTGTTATCCAAAATTCTTCTTATGATCTTCAAGATACTCTTGTTCCTTGATTCAAACTACCCATTTTCCTGTGGATGGTATGGTGAAGAGTGTGAGACTACTATACCATATGATTGGAAAAATCCCTTGAATTCATCTGACCTAAAACACATTCCATTATCAATTACAATCCTTATTGGAGCTCTGAATCTTGTGATGATGTTATCCAATAAGAAATTTGTCACAACCTTACTAGTTTCTTGCTTGGTGGGTATAGCTTCCACCCATTTTGTGAAGTAATCTGTGGCTACTAATATCCATTTATTTCCTCAACTAGACTTTTCTATAATTTCCCCTATGAAGTCAATTCCCCATTGGTGAAATGGAGCCTCTACCTACATAGGTCTCAAAGGTAATGCTCCTTGATATTTTAGCTTCTCAAAAAACTTCTGACATGCTTCACATTTTCTGGTATAATCATAAGCATCATTGAAAACTCTAGGCTAGTAGTAACTTTCCCTTAACACCTTATGTGTTGTGGTTTTTGGTGAGAAATTCCCTCCACATACTCCTTCATGCATTTCCTTCAAGACATGCCTTGCTTGATTTTCATCTAGGCGTGCAATAATAGAACACCATCCCTACTCTTCCAATAAAGGTCCCCTTTCATGATTACATCCCTCCATAACTCCATCTCTAATTTGGATTAATTTAATTAATTCATAATTAATATGTGCACCTCTTAATCAAGGATTAATGTCACATCCTCCTACATTTTCTTACTTGTCTTAATCTTCCATTAATTATCATAATCAAGTATTTGCACAACCTTAATAAAAGTCATTAGCCATTTTTAGTACCACTTTTTAGTCAATCCTTCCATTTGCCTTTCTTGGCATTGACTCTCTTTCCTATGTGAATTTTTAATTCACTTTTATTCATCCTAGGTCTCTCTCCTCCCCATGTGAATTTTTAATTCACATTTTATCTTTCCAAGGCTTCTAGAATGTATTTGACTTGTCACCACATGCACACGGACCAATTCCCACCTTTTTGGAGACCCTCTCTTATCCATTAGATTCTCCTATGAATGTGAATTTTTAATTCATATTTATTTCTCCAACCACTTTCTCTTTTCCCATGGAGATTTTTGAGAAATTTCAAAATTCTTCAAATGTCATTTTCACTCTCACTTGGGGACAAGAAGTTCCTTTTTGAGAAAATATTCTCACTCCCCAAGGTACTTGGAAGGTACTTATCCTTCCTCCACATCATGTACCTCCCTTCCACATCACTTACACATCATCCTACCTTTATCCACTTCACATTCTACATGTCAAAATGTGAGGGATTTTGAGTCCTCAACTCACCTTAGCCCTTCATCTTGACCCTGTTGGATAAATCTCAACCATTGAATTTTCTAGAGAATTCAAGTTTCTCTATAAATACCCCATCCTCTAATGCATTTA